>JAOVYX010011282.1:0-33299 GCA_035668315.1 Drosera spatulata
TTTCCTTCCTCAACAAAACCCGCAAAATTTCCCATATTCTTCTCCTAACATGTCTCTCCACACCCGCCTCCAAGATCCTCTCACACACCATTCTCACACCATTCTTACAAATCCTCACATCACCATGACATCATCATCTCCGCCGCCGCCTCAGCCGCTTCGATTCTCGGCCCCTCTTCTAAAACAGAACACGTGGTCGTCGTCGTCGTCGGAGTACAGCCACCGCGACGAGGCGTGGCTGAGGAGGAAAGACAGTTTACGTCGAAGGACGAAGAGTTTGACGGAAGATGATATCGAGGAGTTGAGGGCGTGTATCGAGTTGGGGTTGGGGTTCGAGGTGGAGCGTGGTGCTGATGAGGTTGTGGATGAGAGGTTGTCGAGAACTCTGCCCGCGTTGGAGTTTTATTATAAGGTGAATCGGCAGTATAATGAGGTTGTCATGGGGCCGTCGGGGGCAGGGGCGGAGGATGTGTCGCCCGAGGTGGCGTCGCCGTCTTCGTCTTGTAGCTCTCTCACCATGTTCTCTCCCGGTGAGTTGATCATATTTATATTGTTTCATAGTCCCAAAATACAGTGAACAATTTGACACAAGGACCTGAATTTTTGTGGGATTTGTTGAAAAAAAAAGTTTTTTTTTTTTTGATAGTGGGATTCAGGAGAAAAAAATGGGAAAAGATGAGGAAGGAGGTGATGAGTGTATACAGCGTATATTGTGATTTAATTTAGTATTTTTTTATATATAAATGTTACTAAATATGATATATTGTTTATATTTTGGAACGATATAAATAAAAAAATATGATTATAATATGGGACGGATACTAACTCAATAAAAATCTCTTGATCTCATTCCTTTTCCCCTTGTTTGGTAAGGTTTGATTTTACGCACGTATCGATATAAAATTTGACACATATGTAATAAAGATAAAATGTTATTTTTTTATATTTATCGTAAAATATTATGTAAATTATGTATTTTAATTTAATAAAAGTTATGGGATGATATAAAACGAGATTTATATTTATATATATATAATAATATAAAATACGTAGATATTATAAAATATGAGATTGAGAGAGTATTTTGTCTTTTTACGGGAGTTACTATTCCACTTTTAATCACTATAGTTGCTTTAGTTGATTGACTGTTCTTCGTGATAACTTCGAATCATTAACGATGGGAAGTGAGAACTTATTGTATGTGTTTAAATTCACTTCCAGATCTAATAAGACTGCGACATTAGATATCATTAAACTTGTATTTTATGAAGGTTTATAACTCAATATTTTGTTACACGAGAATTTTACGATGTAAGGTAGACAAAAGTTTATCAGAAAAGGGCCATTGGTTTTGTATGTACTGTATTGAATTGTGTGACTGTGCCTGCAGGTGATGATCCCGAGACGGTGAAAACGTGGCTGAGACGATGGGCACAAGTGGTGGCTTGTTCAGTTAGGCTCACAAAGTCAAGACTGAGGACATGTCGTCGTTCTTGATTTGGGGGAATTATGATTGGCTAATTAGCGACAAAATCGAACTAATTAGTGAATTTGTTTAGCCAAATTTAATTGAATCTTCATAATTGACCCAACCCCAATCCAACCCGACCCGACCCGACCCTAGCAAGTGTAGGAAGTACTTGGCCTATTTGATTTGTCCGATTGCGAGCATTGTCCCCATCAAGTTGTTTTATGTTATGTAACGCTTAGCTTAGCTTGTTAGCTTAGCTAACTTTAAACTTAATAAACTGTTGTACTTCGACTGCGACTTGCGAAGCGAGTTGCCCCAATAATGTAAGATGGTTTTGGGTGTTGGTGTTGGTGTTTGTTCGACATTGTTTTCGTGCTCATAGTAAGCAGGTGTTTGTGCTTCTAACGTTCTCGTGTTACGTACGAGTATATGAATTCGATGCATGAGAATGATGGTTATAATGGGCTTTGTCGATAATTTAACAAGGGCTGTTTATTATTGTTGTTTAACATCAACTGAAAAAGAATATGTATTAACACATATTCCCTCCGTCCCAGAATAAATACAATACTTGTTTTTTTGGATGTTTTAGAATAATTACAACGTATCCTATTTGAAAATCCTCTATCTTTTTACACAACTGTTATAATAAACCCCATTATCATCAAAAAAATATTTTTTTTCTTCATCAAATTCCATAAAAATTCAACACACACATAAAATCCCGTATCTGTCAATTTATGACATTTATTCTGGGACGGAGGGAGTTCTTCTTAATATCCTCCAGCAATGTACTCCCTCCGTCCTATATTTATTGAAACATTTTGACCCGTCACAAGATTTATACGAGTGTTAAATTTATATGGATTTTGATAATAAATAATATTTTTTTTATGATAGTAAAGTTTATTGTAACACTTGTGAGAGAAGTTAGTGGGTTACTGTAACGGATGAGATTGATTTAATATTTTTTTATGTAAAAAATTTATAAAAAAAATAAGGATTGTAAATTTTTTGAGATTGACTAAATAAAAAAAACATTACGATTAATGTGGGACGGATGGAGCATATGTTAGTATATGCTTTTGGTTTAGCATATTCCTCAACTTCAGATCAACTTTTAGGTACTCAATGGCATAAGCAAATTGAAATGGAACTTAAAGAAAAAGAAAAACAAAACAAAACAAACAAAAGCAATAAACAAGCTCTTTCGATCTTAATATAATATAGACAATATTTATTTATCGGAAAAAAATTCATGTTGCAAGTAACCATAAGTATTTATTTTATATAACGATGTAATAAAATTACGTTATCAGTTTAAGATTTAAATATATAACTTAATTCATTAATATTTTATAAAAAAATTTATAACAAACGATGAAATTTAATCATCATGCCATGCAAGAGATCTTACATCGATGAAAAATTACATCTTAATTCAAGTTAATCAAACAAATCAATATTGTATAAAAAATGATTGTATCGGATTCAAGAAACAGCGGATAAGAGAGACGAGGGCAACTGGCAACTGGTAACCGTAACAGAACAGGGCAAACACAGGAGCAACAAAACAAATCCGGCACCGATTCAGTTTTCGTCAAATATCGTCAACAATGGCGATCGACTCCAGTGTAGCAGAATCCCACTCTCCTTCATCTCCTTCACCTTCCAATTCCAGGTCTCCTCTCTCTCTCTCTCTCTCTCTCTCTCTCTCTCTCTCTCTCTCTCTTTCGCTATAATCTCCTTCGATTCTCATCCACGGCTTTTGCATTGCACCAAACCCTAACCCGATCGATCCTTTTCTCGCAGCAACAATCGCCATTTCTACCTCGCCGTCGATAGAATTCAATTCAAAATGGTGCGACACTCATTTTCGCCTTCGATTAATCGCATTTGATTCGTTATGTTGTTTTGTGAGGTGATGTGTGGGAATGTGTAGGAAACGTTGGTGGATCTGCTTGGAGTGATAGGCAGGAGACCGGGATTGCCTATTGTTGTGTGCTGTAGTTCGCGTGATGAGCTCGATGCTGTGTGTTACGGCGTTTCTGGTCTTGTGTTTATTTCATCGGCGGCGGTGGTATCTATCTTCAGTTCATTGTTGTGTGATTCTGATTTGTTTAGGAGGTTCAGTGGGTTAAATTTTTAAGATCCTGAATGTGAGATATTATGTTAGCTGTCAATGTAAGTGATGGAACCTCGGAGGTGTTCGTCTGTCACATGGTTATTGGATTCTCTAACCTGATCTGATTCCTCTTGAAAAATTTGTGTAGGTGTATGTAGTGTTTGATATCTTGGAACATTATGTAGTACTATTATGGTGCTGAAACCCCGGAAGTTTTAAGTCTGCCATTTGGTTTAACAAATTGTGTAACGTGGTTAGGTTCCTAGAGTTTGGAAAATAGAGGATTTAGCAATGAACTGCAAGGGAAAAAGCGTAGATATGCTTCTTTAACTAGTTGCATTTTCAAGGTCTCCAAGAGAGTAGTTGCCATATCGTTTTCACCCTGATTTGGAATGCAAATGTTTTTCACGAATTTGCTTTGTGTAGCTGTCTTAGTTTCTTTTGTAAGCGATTCTGATAAAATGCATCTTGAGTCCTTGTAGTAAAATACTACTTCTACAACATAAACAGAGATAGGGAAAAACGGAACGCTTGGAATGTGAAAAAATTGTCCAATGGACTCCACTTATTGCTGATTGAACTTTGGATTGTGCTCATGTGTTGTTATAGGCAATTTCTTAACCTGCTTTTTTTATTATGTAATTTGCCCAGTACAGTGATCTTTCAGAAACAGACCGAGCAGAAGTTTTGCAGAATTTCTATGGTGCGACCTTGAAATGGCATCAAAATATCTTTACTCAAGTAGGAGATGCTGAAGATGAAACGGGTGGAGCAGAGAAGAAGTCTCATATGATCATTGTGACAGATGCTTGCCTACCAATTTTTTCTTCCGGGGAGCCTCAACTCTCTGCTCTTGTTCTGATCAACTATGAGCTACCTGCAAAGAAGGTGCTTCTTTGTTCCCCATTAAGAATAACCGAGAAGCATTTATATTAGACTTCCGGTGCAATAGAATGTGTTCCCGAGCTTTTGCAATCCTAACTGGTTGTCAATCCTGGGAAAAGAGAATGAACCCTTGATGCAATGCTTTCCTCGATTGTCAATAACTCATTTGCCCGACAGCACCTTTTTTAACCTACCTCAAGTTCTGAAACATGGCTATTTCTGTAGTATTAGATACAGAAATGTAGTATACCTCTAGGCTTCAAGTTTATGTACACCACAACATCATGTCTATTCCATTTCAGAAAATTTGTACTTGATTTTTTGTTGCCAAGTTGGTGGGACATATTTGTATTGCCTTCTGATCCGACATGAGATGATACTTGCAGGAGATATACACAAGGCGGACGGCTAGTTGTTTAGCTCCAGGTGCTTGATCCCTTTTCCCTTCAAATTTTACAATGGCTCTAATTTCTGTTTGCCCATTGACGGTGCAATATCCTACCTAACATTATGTGCAGATGGGATTGTGATCAACATGGTGGTCGGAGGCGAGGTCATGAGCCTCAGAAACCTTGAAGAAAGCATGAATCTTGTCATTGCTGAAATGCCTATTAATGTAAGCTTAATCTTCTTTTCTCTTTTCTTCTAGTGTGGAGGTCTTCTATATATATATTTGTGCTTAGCATGACACAGAGCATGGGACTGGCAGCATGACCCATGGATCAAAGAGTTTGACATTGAGACTATGAATGTGCTTTTTAATCTTGATCCATGTCTACATGCTTACGATTCTTTTTGCTCTTATACAACTTACTGCTACAGGTCTCCGAGATGTTATGACCATGCTGCACACCCAAGTTCGTTCTGGGTTTCCTGTATGAATGACACTGCTGCTGAAACTTCTTAATTGTTTCTTCTAAATCCTGCAAGTAATGCATACCCTGACAATGTGATTTTGTTCTACAGTTTAGATCATTGGATTCACCGCCTTCCTTTTCTAGCTGCTGTGGTCTTACTCTTTTTTTTCCCCTAGTTGCTAAGGTACATTTGTGTTGGAAACAGTGAGTTTTGATTTAACGGATTGGCAGCATGGAATTAAGGAGATGATGTTGTAACAAATAACATAATGTTCAGTTCAAGTTGATGGTCCCAAAAAGTTATTATATCCAAAATCCAAATGATTTCTTTTTGGTGGCTCAAATTGTAATTCATAGGGATTTCTATATTCTGAATTTCTGTTATATTTTCAGTCCTCAATGACTCAGATATTTCCTTTAGCCCATAAGGTTGAACTAAAATTTTTAGGCTTTACATTCCCATGGAGGCTGTATCCAAAACTACTGTATTTTCTGCTTAAGAGAAGGCTGGCTTTCGCACTAGTCACGCCCTCTTATGTTATTGCCTTTGCCCACTGCCCAGTCTAAGTCAAAGTAAATGTTGTGTCATCTTGTTCCTAACGTTAATGCCACCGTCCCCGCAAGAAACTGTCTGTTTTATGCTCGTCAATATAAACAGGACACGGTGTTGGAACCTGTCTTAACTTGCTATTTTAGGACCCTGACATAACTGCATTCCTCACGTCCGTGATAATAAAGGTTTTGTCAGAATAATCCTTAAGGGAAAGGAGAATACAAAGAGTCCAAGGAATTTCAGGATGACTATCCTGCTATCCTTTGGTCTTAGGATTCCTCTTGGGTTTTCTTATTCTGCACCCGTTTTGATGGCTCTGGGGTATATTTTTGTGGCTCATATCAAGGTTATCTCTTCGACTAGAGAACAAATCATTCTGGGTTATCTATTGGACTAGAGAACAATAACGGCCTGTAACGTTGTTTGAACTCATGGTACTCTTTGTGGCACATCGAGAATAATCTTCTGCCTTCTTGGATAAGAGGTATATCTTTTATTTCGAGATTCGACTCTAGGTGAAAGTTGAACTTCATTGCCTTGGGAAGATCTCATGTCCAAAATTATCAAGATTTGACCCTTTCTTGAAACAGAATACATTATGTTTTTGAGGCCATTTCCTATCTGGATGTGCATCACTTGCCTGGGTGATTTTACAAGAGGATGTTTCCACCATGCGAGGATGTTGTGATACGATCGTCTAAATCTGTAAAATAAATTCTTATTTTGGTTCAAAATCCATAGAAATTCTCATTAAATGTCCAGTATCCATAGCAGTCTGGTCAATATAATAAGACGGGTGCGATTTTCTACTGTTCTTAGCGTGGATTGGAAAAAATGCCATCAGATTACTTTAGCAGCATGGTGAAAATAGAGGGTATTAATTAGTGCATACATATAGGCGTGAGGGTAATGCTTATGCAAGCATTTTGTGGTATACGTCTCAGTTTCTAATGAAGTTTCCTAGTACTCTTTATGAGCAGAATTCTTGTAGTGAAACTGTTCTCAGGTAGATATTGTCATTGAAATTCTCTCATTGCCACGAAGTTGCCGCTTGCATTATATGCAATACCATTCTATTTCGCTATGTGTACGGTAAATTTCATTATTCACTTGCTGCAATGATTACGCCGAATCTGAACTTAGCTTATGCAACTATAGCTTTTGAAACTAGAGCCGCAAGGTAGAGATTGTCTGTTGATTGTGCCGTGATTCGCTAATCTTCTTTTACTCTACCTATGTCCGGCATGTGTTATCTTACCGTTAGATGATCATGTGTTGACTTCCTCATGAAAAAGATCGTCGATCCTACTTTTCTTGTTTGGCCAAAAGTAATCCGTTAGCGTAACGTGTTGACTACTGCTACGTAGGTGTCTTATCGAATATTACATTGCCAAAATTTGGGACATTCCTATTCCAACGGTAAGTTTGTTTTTGAATGATGATGATCATGTATCCAACCAGCATGTTTTAGATGTTTAAGAACTTGATTAGTTCGATATTTCCTATCACTTGTTATAAATGGTAAAGGATCACCACACGGGCAAGAAATTATTACGGAGTGGTATCCAAATCGAAATGTGATCTTTTCACTTGGTCATGTAATGACGAGACAGAAGATCGTCAGTGAGATTTCACGATGTGATATCAATACGTAAAAGGATAATGATTCTCTTAATCTTTGATTAATTTGTGGCAAAGAGTTGGTTTATACCATTTATAGCTAAATATGGTTCTTTCTGGGGCCAACCATGACTATCTCCTTTGGTATATTCTAACCCCGACCTTCGAGGTCACATTTCTCATTCGCAGGTGACAATATAAGCTTGATCAAGCAAAGAAAGCAAAACGCAAAACTGGGGAAAGCAGAGTCGAAAATCGCCATGATCCATTGGAGCATCTGATATCAATGCCAAGTGCAGGATTCTTTCCTTGTTTTTTCTTCATCTTCGTCTTCAGAGAAACTACAAAACTCTAACCAACCTCACCACGCTCACCAGCAGACCACAACTCATAGACAGATAGGCACACTTGATTGTACTTTGGCCAGTTTCTTCATATCAACTTAGTAGTATAAGAATCTGACTCTATTGTTTTCTCAAGTCTTTCTTCTTCTCCTTGATCATCGTCTTCGTTTCTTTCCGTTTTCTGTTTCCGGATCGCTCTGTTGCCTTTTATGTTGGTGCAGTGCAATCTTATCTTTCCTTAGTGTGGAATTGCGAAAAAAGGAAGAGGGAAGATAGCGGTTGACACGACAAATGGCTGCTGAGGAAAACGATTCACGAATTATGTTTCTACAATGCTCTGACCCGACAGATGGTTCTCATCACTTTCACCCAGGCACATCGATTTCTTCGAGGTCTGTGTTTTGTGTTTATGATGATATCTTAAGCTGATCATCGCGTTTTGTCGTCATTATTTGGCTTTAACATTCATCTGGTGTCTCAGTTCGCTAAGATGTTTCCTGTTGACTTTTTCCTGTGTGGACAGGTGATTAAGGGGATCAAGCAGCTATGCCTCATAGCCTTGGCATTAATAGTTACAGGGTCACTCACCGACGGTAAATCTTCCATGTCAATGGTGTTCATGGGCAGATTAGGAAAAAATGCATTGGCCGGCGGATCTCTTGCTATCGGCTTTGCCAACATCACCGGCTACTCAGTTCTCTCCGGCCTTGCCATGGGCATGGATGCAATATCTTCCCAAGCACGTGGGGCAAAGCAATGGAATCTCATGGGCCAAACCCTTCAGCGCACCATCGTCATCCTGTTCCTCATCTGCATACCCATTTCTGTCCTATGGCTCAACGTGGGACCGATCCTCTCATTTCTTGGGCAAGAAGCCGCCATCTCGTCTGTCTCCGCGACTTACCTGGCTTACTGCCTCCCTGACCTCATCTTCCAGTGCCTCATCAACCCCCTTAGAATATACCTCAAGTCGCAGGAAATCACCTTACCTCTCATGACAGGTGCCGCCTTTGCACTCCTCCTTCACGGCCCTGCCAACTACCTGCTATCCATTCATCTTGGCCTAGGAATCCGTGGTGTCGCCATGGCAACAGCAGTTACGAACTTTAACCTCCTTATAGTTATGCTGATATACCTATGGGCGACGGGGATTTATAAACAAACATGGCAAGCTGGTCTTGCGATCCCAAGCTGTGTTTCTGTTTGCCAGGAGTGGTGGTGGTATGAGTTCATGATCGTGCTCTCCGGTCTGTTACAGAATGCTTCTGACACGCTCGCTGCAATGGGGATTCTCATCCAAGTCACTTCCCTGATATACATATTTCCATGGGGCATGGGACTTGCTGTCTCGACTCGGGTAGGATACAAGCTGGGTGCCGGAAATCCAGGTCACGCTAAGACCTCTTCCTTGATCGCGCTATCATGTGCTACTTTGACTAGCCTAATGGCCCTGCTCTTCACGGTCCTTATGAGGAACATGTGGGGTCGCTTGTTCACCGGCGATGCTGGCATTGTGGCATTGGTGGTGGCGGCAATGCCCATACTCGGGCTGTGTGAGCTCAGGAACTGTCCTCAGACCACCCTGTGCGGTGTGTTGAGGGGAAGCGCGAGGCCGAAGCTGGCGCAAACATCAACCTGGGTGCGTTCTATGGGTGCGTTCATGACCAATTTGGGCTTGTTGGGCTTGTGGTTGGGCCTGCTGGGGGCCCAGGTGACTTGTGCTATGTTGATGTCAGTGATGCTCATGAGAACGGACTGGGCCCAGGAGGCCCGACGAGCGAGGCAGCTGACTGGTGGCGCCGCTGCTGTCATGGGTGATGACATGGGATTTTAGTGATGAATGAATATCAAGACGATACAAGTATATAATGGGACAAGATATTCTTATATTAGCGTAGTTTTTGATATGAGATATGGATATGGATCGTTGGCATATAAGAATCGACATCCATTCATCAGGGTGATCGATCGACATTTGGTTGTTGATTCTGCTGATGTCAATGATCGATATTTGATACAATTATGCTACATTAAGAGTATCATGCCTCGTATGGAGTGTCGTTATCTTCATCCGAGACCGTCAGTTTTAGAGAGGAAGTCTCATCCCTTCTACACAACAATCTATACCCCCAGGGATGCTGTATACTCCTTGGAGTGAAGATAACAATACATTGTATGAATAGTGTATCGAATAGAAGCATTGTACGTTAATTTATACTCTTATTGGACTACAACTTACTTCATCATGGTTAAATAGTTTACAAGCTTGGTTTCTTCTATTACAATAAGCTGTAAAAGTTATGTTACTCAACAATTTCCGATACGACCATGCTAACACTAGTACTTACACCGGATTCCATTAACGCACTTTCTATCTCCTCAAAATAGAAATACCGTTATCGCCATCTTGCGCAGGGAAAAAAGGACGGAGGGGCATTTGATGGAGTACAACCAAGTTGCCGTCCAATTTTGTGACTAAACAGGATGTTGGTCACAGCTTAGGGGACCATAAAAGATATGTCCAAACGAGCAGCCCTTATCCAATTCACTAGATAAGGACCTTCGCAATACGTACAAGGACAAAATGTACTAGGAATAACCAGAACATATTCATGTCATTAGAAATGACAATATACAACAACCCACCCAAGTCTTCTCCCTAAGACGAGTCTGGACCTTGGAGAGAACAATATATATAGATTTATCTCTGTTATACTAAATAACGAAAAAGTTTTTTTTGATATGACGATAACGATACAAAAAAGATGAATCTATAGCTAGTATATTGACTAGATTTTTCTCGGCTGGACAATCAATCGAAGCTCTCTTGTATTAAGCATACAGTCAAGATTTTGAATCCAAATATCACATGATAAAGTTGTGATTAAGGTTAATTATTATTTCATTTATCTCATTCTTGTTACACGTTAGTAGAAATCTCAACGTTTGGATTGAAAAGTGAAAGGTTTTTTCCCAACCTTTTGTGTTTCCCTAACAACTGCTAGAAAAGATTTTGAATTTATATTATTAATCAATTTATGTTTTTCTTAAATTTTGACCGATTAAGATGACTAACAAAACTATGACCGCTATATCAAATTGACATATCAAAACTATGATCGATAAAAGTGACTAACAAAAAGTTCGATTGATCAATGTGACTTATAAAATCATGACCAACCAATACGACTAATAAAAATTACTAACCATCATAAAATAACTAACCAATTTCTGATATTATATATATTGATTGATTCATAGAGTTGATTTTAACCAAAATGACGAAGCAAAATAATGATCAATTAAAAATCAGAGCATCCACAATGACGATATGAAAAAATAACCTCTAAACTCTAGAAAAATGATGTGAAAAGTGAAAAACGAAGGATATAAAAAATATGAGAGTTTCAAAAATCAATGTGCACAATGATTTATCTATAAAAAAAAGAAGAAGAAGAAATTCAATGAAAACTGGAAAAATAGAGAGAGCAAGTGGGGAATGAGCTTTTGAGTCTCTCTCAACCGAACCCGGACAGGGAAGTTCATTCAAGAGATTCTTCAAATTTTGAGTGAGATCAATATGCGTCATTGGGGAAAAATTTTGGGCCTTTATCCGCTATAATCAGATTTTTGCAGGCTTTTAGAGTGTGAAAATACATTATCGTGGATGCTCTCAATGACCAAGTAACGAACCAACATTAGGATGACCGATCAAATTAACTAAATATACCAATGACTAACCATAATCAAATGACTAACCATAATCAAATGACTAACCAATCACCAAACCAAAAATACATAATCATAACCAAAAGATTAATAAATCAATAATGACAAACCAATAACTAACCAAATCCAAACGACTAATTATTCTCTGGCATTATATATTTATAATTGAAGTGATTAGCATGAAGCATTAAATATGAGAAATTTGAAGATGAAGAGTGGCGGGATTGGAAGTTCACGTGGTCGAAGAGTGAGTGATTAGTCGGCATCGATAGCCAGCTCAGAGAGACTGGCCTGCTCTCTCTCTGCTCCCTGGCCTGGCCTGGCCTGCTCTCAAGTGCTCTCATTTACCATACCATTTCAAACTGCAGTCAGTCAAAGGCAACACCACACAGAACCACCCAGAATTCATGAACCCAGCCATTGCTGTCCAGTCCTCCTGTGTTTATTACACCAGCTTCACATATCCCAACTTTATGGAGTTTCACTACACACCCGACAATAACAACAATTCAGGTAAGTCCGAGATTGAAAGTCCCAGATTGACTGAGAGTTTAAAGGAACTTCGTTGCATCTCGCATATCCAAAAATTAGCATCATACTGAATAATGATTCTCTCAAGATAAGAGTCCACATAATTAACGCCACTGTGCCGCTGTATGTAGAATAAGGGCATAGCCGATACGAGTCTAATCTAATCCCCATCTCCAGCTACATTCATTTCTTGATTCAGAGTCACTTTCATTTCTTGTCTATCCTTGATCAACCACATCTATTTCTGAGATAAGATGCTCAAAACCGTAGTCCTTATCTTTTCATGCGTAACTGCTTAAACCTCAAGGAATGCAGGTATCATAACCTCGAACCAGGGAAACCTCAGAACTCAAATCTTCCTCTGGGAACAAACAGAGCAAAGCACCTTCAGAAGGTCGCTGGACGACAGATTCCTATTTTGCAAACCTTATTTCGGGGACAACTCTTCAGCATCGACACTGTGAGCACAGCCGAAAAAAACTTTAACACCATATCTAAACACTGAAGCTAAATAGACATAGGAAAAGGCAAATGACATAGTCCTCCTGTCTATAAGTCGACTACACATGCATTCTACCGAGTAAACACTACGGTCAAATGATTGAGAACAGGAATTACAGCAACGACCCAGTATTTCCCATAGGCAAGGACGGAGGAACAAGTGTACACAGGAACTAAACCGAATAAATATTCACCAATTCTGTATTTTTGAACAAGAGCACCTTCGAGATGGTATGATTTTGATGGACCACAGCATTAGTATATGGACCTGATATACTTATAACTACGTGGATGATATTCATGCAATGCAATGTCTATTGTCCTTTAACCAGGAATCATCACCTTAGAAAGAGGACACTCTGCACAGACTCACCACATCTCTCTTCTCCTATCCTCACTGGCCACACTGCCTCACTGCTTCATTAATACTACTAGTATCATTTGAACTGCGACCAAGCATGTGTGAATTTCCAGGCCTAAACAACAAAAAAAGTACGCCCAGGATAGGACTAAACAACATGAGGATGAAATTCAAACTGTTTAACTACAAGACATAGGTCCTTCCTCTGCTTTATTAGACGAAGAGTTTGTCAAGGAATTAACTCTAAACAAAACTCGAACTCATGACAGAAAACCGAGTGGATAGTGTGTACCTTAACACGAAGTTTGGACTCATGCGCTTATTCGCACAAAATTGATGTGAACGTTTCGAACGAGATAACCTGGACTACCAAAGGGCGGTGGTCGGTGGGTCCTGTAGTCTTTCTTAGGCCTGAAAACATGGAACAGTTAGTTAGTCGATCGCCCGACGAGCTGCTAAATATCTCAAGTAATCAAGAAGGGAGTGAATGTGTCGCCTGTGAGTAGTTGGATTCATTAGTAGTGCGTCACCAGCTATTCATAGTAAGTGCACTGTTCAAGCCTCGCGTCTAAGGAACATGTTTGAGCCTTTTTCCATGCCAACATCACTCACTACACAAATGTGAGAAATGCACTGTAAACAGAACTTGCTTTCACCATATCACAAGTCACAGTCTACAGAACATTGCACGCATTAAATATGAATACACAGATGGTGTCTTAATCCACGAAGGAGGTCCTAAGTGCCTATCAAGACTTGTCAAAATCCTAAATCTACATATATCGATACAACATAATAGAATCTCTCAACTAATGCATTAAACCCCAGATTCCGAAGAATGTCGTAAGCAACCTTACCCAAAAGCAGAACCAACCCTTCAATGGGGTATATAAAAATCAATTCAGGGAGTGGGCAGAACACATAATATCTCATGAGAACCATACAAACTGCAAACCACATCTACTACATGATGAGATGACACTGAGTGGCAATGACATATAGTACCAAGTTTTTTTACCTGAAATGTTGAGAACACAGGACACAGGGAGCTGCAGAGCCAAGTGTCTACCTTCCAACAGAGGCTAGCTCGAATACAATGCATCATGCATGTCATGACAAAACATATCACATCCAAGACATGACATGCATGGGAGTCAAAAATATGAAACACATATCTTTGACTACATATCATTTCAAAGAAAGTCCTCCTTCACAGTTCCCCACCACCCCCGGGCACCTTGTCTGATAAAAAAACAGGTAACAGACATCTAGTAACTGTGAGCAATGCCCATAAGGGTCCACCTTTTCACAATTTATGAAGGGCATCTCACCACACCAAACCACACAATAGCCCTTCAACTCTTCTTCCTTCATCAACTTACACTCCATTGTGAAGTATTCTCTTTTCATGGTGTAATTCCTAGCTTAGATTACAATGAGCATTGGTTCATGTCATGCTTAGATATGTATAACTCCGACTACAACGGCGTCGGGGGCATATCATAAGACAGGAGAGGGGCAATAGAGAAACACCAATCTCCACTGACTTTGAGTTTTCTGTCAGTGGCTATTCCATGATGACAGCGGATGAGGTCTTCTCCAAGGGCAGGTTGCTGCCATTGAAGCAGAGAGCCGGTTCTAGTAATACTACAGCTAATGGTTCTACCACGACTCTCAGAGATGAGCTCCTGGTTGAGGATGATGGTGATGACAGCGGGCGAGGGTTTGCCCTCAATGGACTTTTCCCCCTTTCAATGGACTTCTTTCACAATCATCATGCAGTGTGATAACCAATAAGGAAGGTGCAGGAAGTAAAAGGACCGGCCCTTGCCTATCCCTTTTTGAGAAAACTAAGCAATCATCCATACCTAAAAGGGCACTATGATTTTACAATACCATAGAGAGATTGGTGTGCATTGGCCAAGCAATTATTTCTAGAATTGCACTATGAATGATATTTGCTCTGTATTCAACCTTAGAAAGTACGAACTCCACTTTATACAGTACAAAGAAGAGCGCCTATAATCCTGTAGTGACTTATCTAGTTATCTTTGACTGTAAAGTAAAAGGTCTAAAGTTGAGAGCTGAAAGGGGTTCCTAATCATTTTGGGTCTTTCGGCGCATAAGGAAGATCCACCAAGGCAATAACAGATAACAGGATCAAATAAGAATTTTCCCAAAAGCATATCTTACCAAGAAACTAAATACAGTAGAGTATAAGACAAAAACTTTGCTTATCAGTATTTCTCAATATAACTACGGAGCAAAAATTTATGCAAGAAGGAAAAAGTTACCTGAAAAATCTCTGGAGTGGAGGTGCCTCAATATCTGTGACATCTTATATTCATCAACTCAATGTGACCTGCCCAAAACTCCTAAGCAGCTTGGGAACCTTGCACGAATATCTGGCAGGCATCTTCAGATGTGGTGAAACCTGATGATTTCATTTCACCCCAGAAGATGATCTTCCACTCGGCAGAAAGCAAGTCGGACAAAAAACTGCAGAACGGACTCATTGTTCATGGCTGCAGAAAAAACAAGGGAAGATGAAATCCTACAGTAGAGGACAGTTGAGGCACATGCTTGTGATAGTCTCATCGATAGAAAAAATTTCCGACACAAATCTATAAATCGAAGAACTGTATCGAGAAATGAACTAGTGAATTTTCTATATAGCATTTACTGGAAGACTCCGGATATGAAATGAGGGCAATCCTACATCATTAAGTGTTCATCATTATCAAGATCAACGTTCGTCAACTCGAAAACTGACTCGGAATCGGTTTTTCTAAAATCGAGTCGAGTCACCGAGTCGTTACCGACTCAGTCCGATTCACCCCGACTCGCCCCGAGTCATCTTTTTTATCTTTTATTTCTTGAAAAAATGTATAAAAAAAAAGCACAAATCTAATTGGAGAAATGCATAAAACATATATACATAATAATAAGACAATAATGCAATAAGAAAAGAAAGTATGCATACATAAATCAAAGATAAAAACATAAACTTTATCCAATATCCAGCATTACAAATCCAAATCAAGAGATTGAAACACAATATAGTTCAATAATAAGAAGAATGGCAAGTTCCATATAACTCATAACCACTATATCCACTAGTGTCCTGATCATCATCATTTGTTTGCAAGTTAGCATCAGCACGATCGTCAACACCATCACTAGGATCTGAACTAGTGGAGTCATCATCAAGATCATCAGCCAAGCATTTTCCACCTCTGGATTTGGTTGCCCATCAACTGTATCCAGTGCAGACTCTTCATTCTCCCTCGTCCATTCTATCAGTGGATCCTCCACATTGAACAAATTATCAAGATCAATCACATCGCCAGGGGACTCGCGTATCCTCTTTGTATTTCTGACTTTTAATCGCATATTGTACTAGACAAATACTAACTTATTCAATTTATTCATAGTCAGTTTGTTTCTTGTCTTTGTATGGATCAAGGAAAATATACTCCAATTCCTCTCACATTGAGAATATGAAACAATCTGGCTAAGAATGCGAACAGCTATCGGGCAAGATTAGGTGTTTGATCTCTCCCATACATAGACCACCACTCCGACGCAATTGATACAAGTTATCAGACATTAACAACTTAATAGTGAACATTTATATTAGATATGATCATTTCCTTGGTAAAATATACAAACCTGAAGCAACAATTGATATCGCTTCCATTACTTTCTTCGATCCAAAAGACCCATAACGATTTTCGTAAAACTTCGCCTTAAAATAAAACAAAAAACAATAAGTTGAAAAAATAATTCAATCATATAAAAGAACATAAACAATATGTGAAATAGTAAGGACGATCATGTTCTTACCTCTCTATCAGCAAGTATTTGTAGATTCAATTCAGGTAAACATTCTGTTAAGCACATTTCTGAATCCTCCCATAACTTCATTGTCAATAGTTGCGCTTCTTGCATACATGAAGCGTGGATTCAAGTAATATCCTACACATAGGAAATTAGCCAGTTCTAAATACTAACCAACAGAGAACATAACATATCTAATAAAGTAATAAGTTCTTACCAGCTGCATGTAAGTCATGATGCAAAGTTTTTGTCCATCTTCGATTAATTATTGAATTATATCTTTTGTAATCCTTCGACAAGTTGTTCTTAATGGCCTCCTTTGCTCTGTCCATTGCCTCATATATGTATCTCATTTGTGACTTGTCATCCGAATCCACCATTTGAAGAACTTTCACTAGAGGTTCAAATAAGGAGGTAAATCGAGCCAAGTTGCTCCAATAGTCATCACTAAGAAGCATTCTTTGAATTGATGCAGCATGCTTCCTATCATGTGTCGTAAGGCTGCAAGAATATTATCAAAAAAAAAAAAAAAAAAAGTAGTTCGTGTGGCTGTCTTGCTGAATGATAATTACAAACCAAATCTTTGAAATTTTACCTAGATAAAGCTTTCATCCAAACATCGAAAGTGACCATTCTCCTTAAAGTATCTCTTTGTTTTAGAACGGACGAGTTGCAAAACGAGTCACTCCTGATCTTAGTAGCTCCATACCTCTTGTCTCTCCTCTCATGATGCTAAGAATAACTCCATGATTGTAGATGAATCTTGTCAAAGTTTGTGTTTCCCGTATAATCTCCTCAACTTCCTTCTCCGCAGCTATACCCTCCAACATCAAGTCAATGCTATGAGCTGCACAAGGACTCCAAAAGATTTTCTCCCTTTTAGTCATCAACATTTGGCCAACTGCTTTGAAATTTGCTCCATTATCGGTGCCAATCTATTCCAAGTTTCGAAGAGTTTATATTTTATTTAAATGAAAACAGATGCAACAAAATTAATTGGTAATAAGAATTATATATTACATACCTGGACAATTCGATGCTCCCTTATCTCATCAATCACACTCTCAATTTGAGCACATATATATGCACCAGTTTGATGTGCATCGCTAGCATCTATAGAACGGATGAACACTGTCCAAGCAGGACTATAAACCAAGAAGTTAATGATGTGCCTTCTATTTTGAATAGTCCACCCATTCATCCCAGATATGATGAAAAATGGTAAGATATGATTTACATTCTTCTACTTGCTCATCTAACAAGCTACCACCAAGATCTTTAGTTGTTGGGGGAGCAATTCCCGTACCCATTTCTGCTATGGTATTCACCATAGTCTTATAATAAGGGCTCTGAGCTGCATTGAAAGGGATGTGACTATAGTAAAAGAATTCCGCAACAGCTTTTGAAATTTTTTTCTTTGCATCCTTGATCCCTTTTCTTAATTTATCAAGTTTTGTTTGAACACTTACGTGCTTCCTAAACATGTCAGGATCGGCTGAAGGAGCTACAAGTCTAGAATGCCCTTCTTTCCCTTTTCCTTTACCATCTATGCATTTGATAAAATAAAAACAAATTGCATAATGCATAATTATGTAAACATAATAAACACAACAATTTTGCAATCTTTTTTATCTATAAATTATCTTATCAATATTGAATATTGGTGCATAAGAAGTTCCCCGAACACTAGTAGAACGAGAACCCATTGATGAATGTCCTTGCCCTGATGTCGAAAACGACCATCTCCGAGCTTCCTCTTCCTGTAAAAATAGTTCTCTACTTGCTCTCACCGCCTTACTGTAATTTCGTTAATCTTCATCTTTATCTTCCTCCAATTCTGAATCAATTTCATACAAATCTTCAGGAACTGACGGTGGATGTGCTAGCTCATCTTTCACTTACTGTTTTTTAAGCTTCTCAGCTGCTGAAGCTTTCTTCTTTTGATTAACAAAAGCACGCATCTCCTTCCTGACTTCAATAGAGACTCGATCACAACCTTTCACCGCGTCGGCTATACCGGCCAAATGAAGCTCATCCTATGAATACCATCACTCATAGTTTTTCCACAATAATCGCATTTAACTTTCATTCTGCTATCATCAATTCGTGTACAATGCATCCATCCTGAATCTTCGACAACAGATTTGCCTCTACGATATTCCTCATCGGCCAACTTCAATCACTCACAGTTTTCTCTTTGTCTTGAAGAAGAAGATGACAATATATTGTTGAAGTGTGATTGAAATCTGGGATGAGTTTGATTTTTGATTTTTAGATCCGAAGTTGGAATGTGAAGAATTGTGTTTGATAGTATGATTTGTGTTTTCTCTCTCCAAATGAGTGAGAACGTTAGTGCCGCTGATGGTGTGAACAAAAGCATAGTAAAAGTAGATTTCATCTATGTTTGTGGTTTGGTTGAAGATAAAATAGGCCACCTTTTTGCCGACTTGGAGACTCAGGCCTGACTCAGACGATTCACCCCCGAGTCTGCCGATTCAGACACCGATTCAGGGACGGACCGAGTACTCGGGGTGAATCAGACTCGGCTCTCCCCAAAACCGATCCAATTCGTCGAGTACTCGGCGACTAGTTTCGAGTCGGCAAACCATGATCAAGATCACCAGTTATCAAGATATATCTCCTCCCATCCACCACAATACTATTCACAAGCTTGCTCCAGTACAGAGATTGAGGGACATCCTTCATCTAACCCAAAAAAAGAACTCATACCCACCCTCAGCAATTTCATGATTGCATCAACACTATCACTTGCCGAAACATTGTTCGTTGATGCTTGGACAAATCCATGACGCAAGTACCAGTTCAACCATTGTTTGTCGATAGAGTTCAAAACTCGAACACCCTTAAAACATTTAGCGATCCTCATAGAAGGATAATCAGACAACGAAGTATCAATGAAAATTTCATTTTTGATTGTGGCTATGTAACCTATGAAGATGATGACGATGACGAGTACTCCATTATCCGAATCCAACAAAAAATCAAAGGAGGAGTGGATCCTAAATCCTTGCAGTAACCAACATGATCAATGCTTTCAGTTCTCCTTAATCAATTCTTGATACGTAAATGCTCCGTAAGATGCAGCGATTACCAATAAGTTAACAACTGACCAAATAGCTGAAGCTTTGGTGCTACAAATTTCTAACCTATCAACATGATTTCTATCCTCTAAAACTCCTCGATTCTCACATCTTCCCCTCGAGACTTCAGCTCCTTTTCTGGACAGGATGTTTAAATTGTCACAAAATGCGACACTCTGGTTTTTTCTTTTCTTTTCTTTCTTTTTTTTTTTTCTGAGAGAGGCTTCTTTGGTATGAATGTTCAAAACTGGAAAATATACAACCGTCAACAGAATCCGAAAGCCGATAAACACAATTACAATTCCAATGCAAACAGAAATCACGATCGAAGATATACCAAAACAGAGTCCAACAAACACTTGAGGTCCAGATTCCTCACCTCACCAAACATGATTCAAACAAACAACGGCCTCGATCTCCAAAACCCTCGTCTCCTTTCCATCTCCGGCTTGAATCAAGAGCGACGTGATTCCGGCGAAAAATCTCTTGAGGAGCGATCGATGCGCTTGGCCGGAAAACGTCTTCTTCTCCGGCGGCCGACGCCGACGCCGACGCCGCCGCCGCCGCCGTCGAGACAGGGTGAGTGAACTGATTGCGTACTGAGAAGTGACTGCCCAGTCCAGAGACGAATGGGCTGCAAGATAAACCCAATCAGATAGATATGCCTTTTTAATGGGCCGGCCCAGTATGTCTAGTGAATAATGACGGGTCAGTGGCTTAGTGCAACTGGTTTTGAGGTTCTGTGGTAAATATCTATTCTGATCTTAGTGAAACATGCCATGTCATTTGTGACTAATATTTTTATTTTATGAAGACAATCGGGCAGCGGATCCAAGATTGGAATGATTTGTTGCTGCTTTGGCATCAGACATATACCGTACTTACAACAATACATGTGATGTCATTTTTTTTTTTACGAGGATGTCCGGATCAGTATCGGATAAAGTTTTGATCGAAATCAACAGATATGATCAAGCTGAATTTTGAGACTAATGGGATTCGAACCCAAAATCTTCAAAAAAAAATTAAATCAAATATCATTAACGAAATATTTAGAAACATTTTCCCCACCAACTAACTCCTCACTGAGAGCATATGCTCAAAGATTGGTCGATATGGTGCATAGTTGTCTACTTTTAGTTTATCCAAATTAATGTAACCCGAAACTTTCTTATCGTGATGTTCCATTATCTCAATGTTCGAGATGTACGCATATGTTTAACGAAGTTCAGAACTCCGATTGCTGTTTAATTTTTAATTATACTAAACTGAAATCTATTTTGATAACATTGGTTTCCATTTCTTTGGTTTGATCAATTTTCTTTTTATGATATTATCTGCAATAGATTTGTGTGACCTTTGTCAAGTAGGAAGCGACATTTTCTTGGTTGTTAGTATACAGTAGTTCTATCGACAGGCACGTCGCCGACATGCTTTGGCTCCTTTCGAATGACATAAATATTCCCACTTTTTTATCTTCACGTCCATTTGTCTCTCTCAATTCATTCCCACGTTTTTATCTTCACGTCCATTTGTCTCTCTCAATGAGGAGGTTGCATGAGAGTGCCAATCCTTCTTGTTTGGGCACAGTGACTTGCACAGTTGCACACACCACTCCATTTTTTAAAGTGTTGTTTATTCTATTGACTTTAGAGCAATTGGAATCCTACGCAGAGTAGATACGTGTATTGTGTCGCATTTACTATCACATAGTATATATCAATGCTTGAACAATTTTATAATTTTTTATTATAATGTTATTATTTTTTATCACATAGCATGGAGTAGACCGCACGGAATCCTCTCGGTCTGAGTAGATCGACTGAAGGGAGTCTTGATGAAACCGACTGTTTGCACACCAAAGCCAAATAAACCGCGTTAGACGGAAATCAAGATTTCGCTCACCAAAACCAAATAAACCGCGTTAGACGGGAAATCAAGATTTCGCTGGCATCGACACTCAAATCAGTCTCAAAAATAGATGAGAGAGGATTGAATGAGGAGATATCTTTTTTGGAAAATAGGATTATCTATTTATATGATATTTCTCCCCACTTTGGATAGGCTTTCATTATTTGTTTTTTATCTGAACCTAATCCCTCATTTGGCCCAACATTTGAGCATAGATCATATAAAATAGATATTCTGTAAAATAAAAAAAATAGAATGATAATATGATAAAAAATTGAAATAATGTGCTTAAAGGTGAAAGCTATAGTGTGAGAGTGACAAATTGTATAAAATTATCATATTACTGTATCATTTTTTATTTTATAGATCAATTTACTATACCGTTATGTATAACGAAGAATGAAAATTAAAAAGGGGGAAAAAATAAAAATTCCGATTCAAGTGCTCTTACGATTTACCATTTGGGGGTTTTTTTTGGGATGACCATCAATTATATATATCGAGCGTGTAATGTAACAGGAGTCTAGTACTTTCAAGGAATCAATAGTTGATCAGTATAAGTTCGCAGCAAAGGTACTCTTTGGTACCCATCAACTATGTGTTTGTTTTCTTTTATGGGCGTTCGGCCAACACACACTGATATTCTACAGTTTACTAGTCTGTATGCAGCCAGCTGATCAAATAGTTCCTTCGAGTACAATAATTGATTTATTTCTAGATACATAACGTAAATGATGAGGAGCCAAAATTAACAAGCTGCTTCATGTGAATCATGTCTAAGCTCCATCTATGTTGCATAAGTACACGCTATAAACAATAATTAGAGAAAGGATAACAGTTTTCATAGCAGTAAAGTTGCGCATTGAATTTGCAAAGATAGCGCACATGGTTGCCACTGTTCATATTTTTAGCTCCTTGAATCAATATCCGATTTTATCTTTTCCTGTCAATATATAGACGCTCCATCAGATTACAAGTACAAAATACTTTGCTCGCCCTCAAATTCATTTTGTACACAGACGACTCCAATGTCATTAGCACGATGGTCACTAGAGGAAAGCAATAGATGGACCGAGCGTGTCACAAAGTGGAAAGATAAGCCAATGTAGATAGAAAAAAAATGTACTACTCACTGCAAGATCGGGATCGATGTTAGAATTCAGATCAAATAATATTAAAAATATAATTTATTATAATAATTATGAGAAATATTAATTAGTGTATTGTAATTGATTTAATATTATTTTTTATTAAATTAAAAAACATTATAATTTTTATGGGACATTCAAATAAGATAAGTGTTATAACTTTTAAAAGGATATTAATTTAAGGTACCAACTACTCTCAACTGGACCGCCGAGATCGATAGAATTGCTTGCAACAGTACCACATTTGAATTCTATCCATCCTGCAGCATCTTCCTATCTCCTAGATATCGCCAATCAAGAATATTCCTATCGGCACGACTTCCATGATCGATTGATCACGTAACGCATTTCGGCCTTCCAATTTATATCAATGATAGAATCGGTCAGATCTCATCCAATGTAACAACGTTTATGAGTCCAGCATAACGCAGATCAATTTAAGAATGGAGTATGATAACGATATTTTATTTTCATACAATATGTTCACAATTTAATTAAAGGAGAAAAGTGATTAATGGGTGAGGAGTGGTTGCAGCATGGTAAGGTGGAAAAGGGGTTTTGGGCACTCACATGGAGGAGAAAAGGGTTCAATCAGCTTTTGGATCCGCAACAACACGTGCCCGTGCCTTGCACGGCGTGTCACGCCATCGTGCTATACCTTCCTCCTCCTCATCCTCTTAATCCCAATCCCCAAATTAATCCTTTTACTTTTACTTTTCTTTTTTTCATTTCTTTTGTATGCAAATTTATCCTCTTCCACAATACAAGGAAAAGATCAATTGAATGCACAATATAAAGAACGAAAGTGACTTGGTAGAGGAAAAGTGCCGATCGTTTACTTGGTAGAGGAAAAGTGGTCACGCAATAGAACGGAAACCGACAAACAAAACCCAGTAGATTTTCCAATATCAAATAAATCTGGATCATCTTCACCGCTGTAAAATGTTCACATAGATCAGAGAAAATCAAATTGAAACTTCGCTTTCAACAGTTAATTAAAACCGAGTAAATCAGAATCCAGAGCACATTCAATGCCAAGCACCATCACACAAAAAGAAAGGAAAAGAAAGTTACTGGCAGTGAATTATCTGTATAGAATTCTGCAGCATGGTAGCAGCTAGCTGTTGGAGAGAGAGAGAGCTCTGCAGATGCAGACGTAGACACGAATTCGAAAGCTGCACAATCAGAGATTTGTGAAACAAAAATGAAAGCGAATTGATCATATGAAAAGGAAATGAAAGGGAAACGGAGAGGAGATGAGAGCAGTTCTGTCGTTGATTGTTCTTTCTTCAACAACATAGCAACTCAGAGACAAATAATGCTACAAAAAGCTTCTCTTCTTTTCCTCTTTTCTTTCGTTTTCTCTTCTCCAACTACACCGAACTACTATTCAGAAACGGAACTCACACTTCCTCTGATTCAACATATCACAACAAAAGAAAAAATAAATAAATATTAGTATAGTATTACGAGAAAACTCTAAATGAACATGTCATTAAAAAGAAAGATGATTATTCAGAGATTTACGAAACATTTGATTTTGATGAGAGAAATGTAGCAATGAGAAATATATTGGATTTTACAGTGACATATGATTTTATGATTGCGAATCCTTTCTTTAAAAACGTGAAGAACATTTGATAACCTTTAAGAGTGGTTTATACAAGTCTCAGATTGATTACTTTTTTATGAGACGACGAGACCTGAAAGATTGTAAGGTTATCCCAGGAGAATGTTTGACCACTCAACATCGTTTGTTAGTTATATATGTATTTTTGTCTCAAATAGAAAAGAAGAAGAAAACAAAATGTAATCTCAAAAGGACAAAATGATGAAACTTAAAAGAAAATGAGCAAAAGTTTTTCAGAGAGATGTTGTTAGAGAAGGTGCATGGACATTTGACGAGAATACATGTAAGATGTGGGATGCTATGGCTGATTGTATCCGACGATTAGGACAATCTAAGGGTCAACCACCGTTGGATAAATAAAGATGATGGTGGAATAAAGAGATTCAAGATAAGATAAAATATAAAAAAGAATGTTATAAGCCTTTGCTTAAATGTCATAGTGATGAAAATTTGGAGAACTATAGACGCGTCAAAAAATAAGCTAAATATGCTGTGAGTGATGCGAAGAATAAATCGTATGAGAAATTATATGAAAAACTGAACACAAAACAGGGGGAAAAAGAAATCTTTAAGTTACCTAGATCAAGAGATAGAAGAACTAAGGATTTAGGTCAGATAAAGTGTGTTAAGGACGATGCCGAGCATATTCTTACTGTAATAAATTGAGAAAATTTAATTTTTCAGAATTGCATTTTAACTATAAATATGAACTCGTTATAAAATTTTGAGAATTTTGATATATTTAGTTCGATAATTAGTTAAAATAAGTACATCAAATATAACCTAAAGGATAACGCAATTCCAAATTATCCTAATTCGACCAATCACGAAACAACACGTGGCAACCTATCCTTTCCTTATCCCCTCCATGATTTTCCCCCTTCCCCGCGTGTCTTCCTCTTCCTCCTTTCTTCCTTTCCTCTTCCTCCTCCCTCCCACGCCGCCCAGCTCCTTCCCCGCCACCTCCCTCCTCCACCACCAACCACCTCTAGACCATCGCCCTGTCGTCGCCAACAACCCCAGCCGCCGCCGATCTTCTCCCAACCAAACCTCTCCCACCACCACCAGCCTCCATCGCCAGTCGCACCCGCTGCTGCTGTCGTCGTCGCGTCCGCCGTCCTCCGCAGCCGCCAACTACCACGACACCAGCCGCCATCGCAGCCCACTTCATTCGCCAGCCATCGCACCCAGCCCGCAACCACTAGAGGTCCGCCAGTGCCACCATCTCCACCCCAAACTCCCCGCGCCGTCAACCCCGCAGTCAGCCACCGCCCTGCCTTTAGCCCCACAGCCAGAGCATCGCCCCAGCCACCACCAGCCGCCGCGACCGCTCCCTTCCTCTCTTGCGTGAGATAACCCAACCCCGTTTCAATCTTCCTGTGTCTCAGAATTATTGGGAATGTTTGTAGGAATTGGAAGATTGATGATTTCGATGATGATTGATTATGAAATTGATGTTGTATTTGATGGTGGGTTTGAGATCTTGGTGGAATTAGTTGATGAATATGGAGGCTTGGGTGAATTGATGGAGTTTGGGATTGTGCTGAGACGATAATCCACAAATTGCGGTGAGTTTGGGAGATGATGGTGATGTATGAGATAATTATATGGTTTGACGATCACTGTTTGTATAAGGATTATACGATAATACGATACGAATGTAACTAGAATTAAGAGTGTACTTATAAAAATAAAACCATTCATGAATACGATAATACAAATAACGGGATATGGTTGAGGGAGGAAGAAGGTAGTTCCTTCCTTTCCGAGTGTGGTCGTATGAGATATGAGAATGAAACTGTGATCGCATTAGTAAGGAACGGATGCCCCTTCGATGGTTCTCTGGTCATATGGGGAGAGAAATGGTACCCTTTGAGAATCCTATGGTCGCATTGATAAGGGACGGATGCCGCTTACATGGTTCTCTGGTCTCATGAGAGAGAAATGGTACCCTTTGAGAATCCTATAGTCGTATTGGTAAGGGACGGATGCTCCTTAGATGGTTCTCTGGTCACATGGGAAGAGAAATGATACCCTTTGAGGATCCTATGATCGCATTGGTAAAGGACGGATGCCCCTTAGATGGTTCTCTGATCGCATGGAGAGAGGAATGGTACCCTTTGAGGATCCTATGGTCGCATTGGTGAGGGACGGATGCCCCTTAGATGGTTCTTGGTCGCATGGGAAGAGAAATGATACCCTTTGAGTATCCTATGGTCGCATGGGTAAGAGATGGATGCCCCTTCGATGGTTCTCGGGTCGAAACTGGGAAAAGAGGAAGGAAAAATGTTTAATCTTCTTTCGGTGGTGGGGTCTAACTGTGAAAGTCAAAATCACTGTAGCACGTGCTACAATGATAGGAAATAATACTGATTAGAAAGTATGACGAGATATAACATGGTGGGATCGTAAATGAAAGAATGATAGAACGGTCGGGGTCAAATAAAAATGATAACAAAAAGAAAAGGAGGTTTTAATGTACCGTCAAGTGTGACGTGCTATGGCAGGTGTCAGGGTTATAGCATGTGACATTCAACCTTTGACAGTACCCGAGATCTACTGAGCGAATCTTTGCTTATGGGTTTTTCTGTTTTCTTTGATTTGTCTCTTGTACAGGTTCAGGTGAGGAGGACGAAACTTCTGAGTAGTTGTACTGGAATAAGATCCTCTTGTATTATATGTACTATTTAGAACGTATGGCAGTACTTGAACCTTAAGACCGACTATGGATAATTGTAATAATTGCTTTCTCTTATGTTCTATCATGTAAACCCTGTTATGAAATTGCCTTGTTATGCATTTCGGTCTGTAGCAACAGTGACGCTACGTGCTTATAAGGTGTAAAAATATCGTAGTGTTACACTTATGGCTGAAGAGGACATTAAGGAAAGATGAAGAGAGCATTTTGACAAACTCTTTAATTGCACAAGTAAAGTACCCCTGAATGAAAAAAGTGAGAATGTAGATGTGATGACGAATCGATGTTACTTTCGTCGTATTAGGACAGAGGAAATTAAGGAGGCTTTAAAGCGGATGAGTCCAAGAAAGTTTATGGGTCCAGATAAAATCCCGATCGAAACTTGAAATGTCTTGGGATAGAAGGCGTTAATTGGTTGATAAAACTCTTTAATAGAATTTTGATAAATAAGAAGATGCCTGATGAGTGAAGAAGGAGTACTTTGATTCCCATATACAAAAACAAAGGAGATGTTCAAAACTACTCCAATTACAGAGGAATCAAACTTATGAGTCACAGTATCAAATTATGAGAGAAAGTGATAGAGAAAAGATTAAAAAAAGGTACAGGGATGATTGAGAATAGTTTGGTTTCATAGCTGATAAGTCAACCATAGAAGCTATTTACCTTTTGCGATTTGTAATGGAACGCTTTAGAATAGAAAAGAAGAATTTACGTATAGTTTTTGTCGACCTGAAAAAGACGTATGATTCTATTAGTTGTTACATGTGTGCGAACTTATGATGATGAAACCACTGCTTTTTCGATTAAAGTGGGTTTACATCAAAGATCAACTTTGAGCGTATACCTTTTCGCCTTATTAATGGATGATCTCACTAGGCATATACAATATGAAGTACCATGGTGTTTATTTTTCGCTGATGATATTGCTTTGGTGGACAATACGAAAAAAGGAGTGAATGAAAAACTTAAGATTTGGAGGGAGACGTTGGAAAATAAAGGGTTAAGGATCAGTAGAACTAAGACAGAATATATAGAATGTATTTTTAATGAGAATAGTCAAACAAATAGTGAGAATGTATTATTGGGAATAGAATCTCTCCCTAAAACGGATTTCTTTCAAATATTTAGGTTCGATGCTACATAAATGAAGAAATTGATGCAGATATTGATCATAGGATTAAAACAGGTTGGCTGAAATGGAAGGACGCTTCAGGGGTGTTATGTGATCCTAAAATACCTATCAATTTAAAAGGAAAGTTTTATAAGACAACTATTCGATCAGCGATATTGTATGGGTCAGAATGTTGGGCAATTAAATGACAGCATGTACAGAAGATGAGTGTAAACGAGATGAAAATGTTAAGATGGATATGTGGACATATAAGAATAGATATGATACGAAATAAAATTATCAGACAGAAAATGAGTATACTTCCACTAGAAGATAAGATGAGAGATTCACGATGAAGATGGTATGGTCATATGAAACGCAGATCAGTCACACCTTCTATTAGGAGATGTGAAGCTTGAGAATTAGCACATGTCAAGAGAGGACGAGGGAGATCTAAAAAACTCACGAGAGAAACCTTAAAATATGATATGACCTATCATAATCTTACAGAAGATGATGTGCATGACAATTTCTAATAACACCGTCGTATTCATATAACCGATCCCACTTGATGGGATAAATGCTTGATTTTTTGTTGTTGTATAATACTACGAGAAAACAAAGTCACTGAACAGAATTGAGAATATGCACAATAATTTAAACTGAGAGAAAATAAAACATTCGCTCTACAATTTTAACTGAAGTTGTGTGCATGCAGATATATAAATAGCTGATTTTAAATTACGATTCTAATTCTAATTTTATTGCTGGCGAAGATAAATATGACTTAATTACTAGGATTGATGAAGATGATGGCCGCCATTGATATGGAGAAGTTTGTGACATCTGTTCACCGAGGAATGTATGGAGAGTGGAAACGAACGATTAAGATCGAATGAATCTCTGTATCTGATTTCTCTGCTTTCATGGCTTTACAGGAACCCACTGGTAACGACCTTCCAAGGGGACGTCTCTAACGATGTCGAAATTGTACCTGAAAACAAAAACGATGTCGTTTCATTCATTCGTCGAATACTTTTACAGAATTTCGCATTAGAGGAATGAAAACAGAGACGAGGAAAGACAGAGACTATCATTTCAATGGAATTTCGGTGTGTGTGAATTGGTGGTTGCTTACTTGTCGATGAAGCGTTTCTGCAAGTCCTTTTCAGCCTCGGCCAAGAATTCCTCGATTTCGAAATCCGACGGCATCTTCGAGCCGACGCTTGATCTGTGGCGAGAATTCGGAGCCGAAGAGATCCTCATGGCCGTTGAATCCATCGCGTCGTCTGATTGAGGTTGAGATTCTCTCAAAGGTGTCTTCTCTCTCCTAAAATTGCATACACACAAGAAATTTGAGAATCGTGTTGATTATGTGAGATGAAGAGAAGAAAACAGCAAGTGTAACAGATACAAACCCAGATCATACCCTTGAATTCCAGATCATGAAAATTAATGAAGAAACTGTTGAATTGAAATTGAATTAGAGGATTAGAGGATAAATTGAACGGAACCTTTGTCTCAAGTCGAAATCCATGGAATTCTCACGACCCGCACCGCACTCTTCCACTTCCTGCAATTAAATTTGCAATGAATTTCAATACAACGAATCGGCATGCATTTACACAAATCGCAAATAGAGTGAAAATGCCAGAATTCTACAAATGAAATGCAAAATTCCCAAAAAGAATTCGCTGTCTCACCTCTGGATCTGTCGTCTTCAAAACATCCTCATCACAATCTGCCTCCTGCTTATTCTCCTCGCCGCCGGTGGACGCATTGCTTGAACAACAAGACGAAGCAGCAACAGCCTCAGGCAAACCATCATCGGAGACACCACTCGGGCAATTCTCTTCCGCATCAACACAGCTCCCTGCAGAACTCGAAGAATTCGCCTCGATCACCACTCTCCGTCCTCTCCTCAGCTCAACGCTTCTCCTCAATTCTCCTCCCCCGACCTTCCTCTCAATCCTCCTCGCCGAATTCCTTCCACCCACCGCCGCCGCCGCCATCGCCAGAGCTCTCGATCTCGTCATCCTCACTCCGATCTCCGCCTCACCAACCACAGTCCCCTCCGCCGCCGATCCTCTGCATTTCTTCACACACCTCCCCATTCTCTCTATCTCTCTTCTCTTTCTCAATCTGAAAGCTCCTTTTTTGGAAAAAAAAAATTGGGAGTGAAAGTGAGAGAGGTGAGAGTGATCTGTAACAACAAATTTTGTCGAGAGCGGTGGGTGGGCTTTTGTGGTCCCGATCGTTTGGATATTCCGTTTCAACGGTCACGATTAATCCTCGAGATTATGGGTTTGTTTTAAACGGCGTCAGAGTAACGGAGAGGGAATCTTTGGCGGTTTTCGACGGCGCCGTTATGCAGATCGAGGCCTGAGCAGCTATGCCTAGGTGGTTGTTGAAGGTGATGTCAGGGGAAGGGTTGAGCCAATGGAGATGGGACAAGTGGAGATGGGTGGCGTAGGGGTAAGGGTAAGGGTGAGGAGGGGGGCTAGTAATGATGACGTTTGGTGGGGTTGTGGGGACTTTCCAAGTAAAAGGGCTAGAATTACTAGATGGGGAAATTTTTAGAGTGGGGACCAATGAGATGTGAGGTGGGTGCGGTTGAAATGGTAGTAAAATGGATCATGTGACATTGTTCCCCCTTATTCTCATTGTCAGCCGTAACAAGGATTTGGTTTAACATTGGTATACGTTGTGCCAGATGGGTGAAATTATGCAATTCTTTTCAAAGTCGGGTTTACCTTAAGTCAGTTACCAATCAGATAGTCATTAGTTCTTGTAAATGGAACACATTTTTACGCTTGATGATCAATAATTAGTGGTCTTGATCATTCCATTGTGGCTAAGTCAATCATAAAATTCTATCATCTATAATCAGTCATCTTTGGGCATTGTGGTGTATGATTTGCGATTCCCACCCGAATTGCTTTGGATCGTTTATCGGATTGTGCCTTGGTTAACAAAATATCAATCATTAATTCATTATATGCCGGTGTGAAGTAGTGATCAAGCAAACAATCGCATGGGTCATAGAACTCCAATGCTTAGTCCTTATTGCAATGTGTTGCAGCTGTATACTTTGAGTCAAGATATTTATGTGACATAAGGCGAAGTCAAGGGGCTGTAATCGACGGTCCAATTGAGTTTTGTACAACTACTGCTATACACATGTGGCTAGTACACAATGTCTTTATCTGAGAATTGCAGTGCGAAACCCAATATATATCAATTTCGACCTTCAAATTCACATAATGGTACAACTAATCATATGAAGTAAAGAAGATGAAAACGATGAGAATTACGGTGAAAGATAAAAAGTGCTTTGTTCCCTCCCTTTAATGTGGGGTCTGACTTGGATGAAAGCGAAAAACTATAGTGTTGGCATGCATGCAATTGTATAGATTGGGAGAGGAAAAGGGGATCGAACTCGGAGCTTTACAACGTGTTGTGAATCCATAAGGTACAAAAGGATTTTCATCAAAAAGTAAAAAGGTACAAAAGGATTAGAGCATTCAATGGGACACATTTTCTCCTCTCAAGCTCTGATCTGTTTTTGAAATGAAGACTCTCATTTCATCAAGAGCAACAACAATGTGTTTTTTTCATCGTTAAATTGTGAATCTCTCTAAATCAATTTTTTCTATATCAATTTGATTTGGAGAGATTTCATTTTCTCTTTCTCTCGTTTTATATTCCCAATTTATTGGTTGTATTTGTCAACTCATTTTTGAACCTCACCAACGAGAAAATGATTGTGGATACTCTTAACAGCCAAAAGAAGATACGAATAATTCAAATTAAAGCAAAAAAATTTACTCCGAGATGATTGAAATGTTCCACTTGTTAGATGGAACTATCTTAACCCGTCCATCCTGAATTAAATATAATATTTTTTAATACTAAACCCATTTAATAATTTTTCTGAAAAATATAAAAAATTGAAGAAAAAAAACCCAAGACATACACACGGAATTATAATTCCAAACACATACAAAATCCTCCACCGCCCTCACTACTAACACCAACACGTTCACCGGTCCCGTCTCCTCCATCGTCCTCACCACCTCCCCATAACCCCTTACATCCGCGTTGAGGATCGTGATCTCGGCGTCGATGGCAACGTCACACCCCGGCCTCTTGGCACTGGAGCATGCGTAAGTCGGAACGTGACCCCCCACGGTTCACCGACTGACCCGCTACTCCATCAAAGAGAAGCAAGGCCTGTGATTTTACCCCGGGGCACCGAGCTTGCCATCATGATGGATTGTGGGAAACCCACTCAACACACCATGATGAACAGACAAGGTAGGCGGAGTCCCAATCTGACCGCAGACATCGAGCAAAACTCTTTCCTTCCCCCCATAGTAGATAACTGCAAAAATCCCACATGGCACGAACTACCCTTGGCCCTCCCCGTCATGTGACACGTGACGTTATGCCGTCACGAATCTGGTTCATGACAAGTTCAAACAAACCAAACGGGTTTAGAGATATGGAGAGTCAATGAACCACCTGTGTTACTTCACTCCAAGTTGTTTAGTTTATACAAATTATTTTACACAATAGAGCGGAAGCCATTAAGCTATGTAGTTTTGTGACATGACTAGTACATGTTGTATATTACATATCCAAAATAATCATAAGTTTCAGTACAAAGCTCTCCAAAATGCAGAAGGCAAGTAATATCCTAACTGATCGTCTGGTAACTCACCTGCAAACATAATACATAACCTTAGAATATATGTCTCACATTTACAGGATACTCCCCCGACTATGGCGAATCGATGATGATAACGTCCCGAAATCCGGAATGCCCGGCACGTGACGTTATGCCGTCATAGACCCAGTCCATGACAAGGCTAAACAAA
>JAOVYX010011293.1:0-33278 GCA_035668315.1 Drosera spatulata
ATTACCTTTCCAAGACATACATCCACCTGTAGTGAACAGGTCCTGCTATCTTTGCCTCGGACGGTAGATGGATTGGGAGATGTTTCATGGAGTTGAAGAAACCCGGAGGCATAAATCTTTCTAATTTACAAATAATCTCAGGAATGAACCTCTCTAACCGCTCCATGTCACCACGAGTAATACAATTGCAGCATAAATCCCTGAAAAATTGACTCAGCTCCGTGAAAGCTTGTCATACATTCGGAGGCAATAACTCCCTGAAGGCAACTAGGATCAAACGCTGCATAAACACATGACAGTCATGGCTTTTCATGCCTCGAAACTACCACTCAGACTCTCGAATGCAACGACGAAGGTTGGAAGCATACCTATCGGGAAACTGTAGACCCTTCACCCAATCACACAACATCTTTCGTTGGTTCTTTTCAAAAACAAAAGGAGCTTTCGGCATAAATAGTTGTGTCTTACCATTATGACCAACACTCTTCAAAATGTGAAATCAACGTCTTTTGCAGTAGAGTGCCAAATCTCTTCTTTATTTTACATTATCTTTGGTCTTTCCCATGACATTCATCACTGTGTTGAAAACGTTGTCAAACACGTTTTTCTCAATATGCATCACATCAAGATTATGATGGATCAGAAGGTTGCTTCAGTACAGAAGATCCCAAAATATGCTCTTCTTACTCCAATCATAACGGCTATGAAAACCAACTGCTGCAGATGGTAGATCATACTTCAAACGTTCCAACATGGTGGGGATCCTGGAAACACTAGCAAACACCTCATCTCCACTTCAAATACTAATCGGGGGGCCAACTTTGTCTTATTCTTCATAAATCCACTCTTGTTCTTCCTGAAAGGGTGGTCCAATGGCAAAAACCGACGATGACAATCAAACCAAGAATGTTTCCTCCCATTCTTGAGGTGGAATGACTTCGTCCTCTCCATGCAATGAGGACAAGCCAAACGACCAGCTATGCTCCACCCATATAGCATCCCATAAGCAGGAAAATCGCTAATGGTCCAAAGCAAACAAGCTCTCATCTGGAAGGTTTGGCGCTTATGCACATCGTATGTCGGTATTCCAACTTCCCACAAACTAAGAAGCTCCTCTATCAGAGGCAACAAATATACATCTAAATTTCCCTTCGGACTCTTTTGACCTAGGATGATCATATTCAGAAACAAATATGGTCTCTTCATGCACATATTGGGAGGGAGGTTGTACGGTGTGAGAATGACGGGCAAGCAAGAATACTACTTCCTCGACTTTTCAAACGGTGCAAAACCGTCGGTACAAAATCCCAGACGTACATTGCGTGCCTCTCTCGCAAAGGACGGAAAAAGTAAGGTTCACGTGTTTCCATGCCTCGGTGTGAGAAGGATGTGCCATCACGTCAGCATATCTATGAGAAGAAGAATGCCAAGTCATGGCCTCGCTGGTTGCACTATTAGCATACAATCGCTGCAGCCTTGGGGTTATTGGGAAATAACGAAGCACACTCATACCTGAGCGCTTCTCAGATCTCCTCTTCTCCTTGAATCGATCTGCATTACAGATTGAACATCTTTCTAATCTGGCAGAGTCTTTCCAGAAGAGCATACAACCGTTTGGACAACAATCTATCTTTTTTACAGGAAGGTGCAACCCTTTCATCAGCGACTTGATATCGTACATCCTGTCCTTTATGATGTTATGTGGGAGGCACACGTCCTTCAACAGCTTACAGATTCCATCCACCTCTCTATAAGGGAGGTTATATTCGCATTTAAGAGTCAGAAGTCCTGAAGCAACGGCCAAAAGAGACATTTTGTATCCATTGTACAAGGGAGACTGAGAGGCATTCAACATGTCAAAATAATGCTTCGACTCCGGAGGGGGAGCTTCGCATATTCATGTTCATTTGCATCCTCGGTCTCTTCATAATATTCTGGAGGAAAAGCATCAACCAACATGTTCTCGTAATTGTTATGAGCCTGAAAAGCATTGGACGGTCCAGCAACATCTACTTGAGGTTCTGTCCCCCATGTTTCGCCGTGGTAGACCCAAACATAATAATTTTTTTTCTGAAAGTTACAAGGTGATACTTCAGATCATCTACCGTTTGGAATCTACTGTTCTTACACTTCGTACAAGGACATCTCAAACGTCCGGAAAAACGACCCTCGTCGTGTTGAAGAGTATTTTTGACAAACTCTTCGATCCCTTCAACAAATCGGGGATGCAAGTACGGTGCATCCAGCCGTTCATACATCCAAGATCGATACAACTCCATATCGATCAGATTTCTACATATCAACAAGTAATACATGTTCGATCAACATAGTTGAATAATGTATGTTTGCTTCATTGTGGAAGTAATAAAAAGAATTTATGCATATCTTATGGACCTGGGATTAGAAGTCCTTTGTATTAATTGCAACTACTATACAAATCGCATGAATTATGCAATGAGAGAACCTTTTACAGTAACGACAGGTTCAAGTATTTCACTCCTCCGTTGGATTAGAGCAAAGATTGACCAGAGGGTATACTGACAAAATGATAACACAGAATATGGTCGGTAATGCCAGAAACAAAACCGGTTTATGATAGACGGATCTTTTACAGGTTTAACGAGTAAAGCAGGAGCACTATGGCAATTGTAAATCTCACATCTACACCCATTCTACAACCAATGGCGCAAAAATCTTCTAGCTAGCTACCTCTACCTACAACCACCACCTAAAACACAAACCCAACAGCAACCATGATACCCAAAAACTTTGATCCAAGATAACCCACTACGTAAAAAAATTGTGAAAAACACACAGCATGAAATGAAGAACAATCAATTGATACAGCAACTCCGATACCCAATACACTAGGGTCCACGACAATCCACCAAATTCACATACTGAAAAAACACATCTTACGACAAGTGAAAAAACCCCAAAACCCAAACAGAGCACAGTTTATCAGACTGGGCAAGCGACTTACAACAATGATAATCACAACAATTTAAAACCATTGCACAATGAGAATACAAAAACAATGTATAGTAGAGTTCAATCAAAAGAAGGTTTACAACAAGTAAAACGAAAACCACCACACACAAAACACAATCCAGCAGATCCAGAATTCAGAAACTACAACTCCAAAACATTCATTAATCAAATTGCCAAATCAGTATCTAGTACTATATCATAAAAATGAGGACTGAGAGTCAATTTATAGTTTTAACCCTATTTTCTAAGCGAAATACCAAAAATTGTCAAGAAATGCCACTCAAATGGAATCGACTCGAGTGACATCAAACAGCCATGGATAGCACCTATTCAAAGGAACAAACATGAAAATCGAAATCATAATCGAACATTGCCGAAGATCAAATCTAGACTAACAGTGGAAATAAGAGAGATTGACGAGTGAAGATACTCACATGGCAGATCGTGGAAGAGAGAGAGAGAGAGAGAGAGAGAGAGAGAGAGAGAGAGAGAGAGAGAGAGAGAGAGAGAGAGAGAGAGAGATGAGTTGCGTGCTTTGAGTAGGAGGTGGTGTAGGATGAGGCCGCCGACGATGTTGGCGACGATGGATGATTCTGCGATTAGGGTTCTTCACACGAGAAAGGGAGTAGAGATGCCGGCTGCAGTGGATGATTCTGCGATTAGAGTTTTATTTATTTATGTACTTAATTATTTTTTTCGAAATAATAAGGACAATTAAATAGATAAAAATATCATTTATCACTCGACATTCAAAGTTTTATTAAAACAAAAAATTACCCAAACCTATAGTTTTGAAAAATTAATTCCAAAAACAACCATATGGAATCTCATTCCTCAAAACATATAATTTTCAAAATTTTCAAAAAGCTGATTCAAACTGCCTCATGCCCTTTTTTGTTTTCCACTGTGCGATTGAAAATTATTTTCTATGAACTGTAATTTTTTATCCTACAGTTCAGTATTGTGTTTTCATGTTTTTGTTAGGGGTGTTGCCTACATAAAACAAAACCTTGTGTATTTTCATGTTTGTCTCAAACTTTTAACAAAACAGAACGCCTATTGTAAATGTGACAGAGCGACAGAGCGGCAGTACACAATACAGAGTACTTGTTGAAACTGACGGCCACAGAGTGACAATTCAACACACAAAGCGCCTTCTGATTTTATGCAATTAAATATTGTGTTTTTATGTTTTCGTTAAGGGCGTTGTGTATTTAAAACATAGCGTTGTGTATTTTCATATTTGTGTCAAATTTTTACAAAACAGTGCGCCTATTGTAAATGTGACGGAGCGACAGAGCGGCAGTACAAAATACAAAGCGCTTGTTGAAACTAACGGCCACAGAGTGGCAGTTCACAACACCGAACGCCTTCTGTTTTTGATACAGTTCAATATTGTGTTTTTATGTTTTCGTTAGGGGCGTTGTGTACTTAAAATAGAGCTTTTTGTATTTTCATGTGTGTATCAAACTTTTAACAAAATAGAGCGCCTATTGTAAATGTGACAGAGCGACAGAGCGGCAATACATCCAAACAGAGCGCTAGTTGAAACTGTCCGCCATAGAGCGACAGTTGAAAACAAAGAGCGTCTTCTATTTTTTTTTATAGTTCAATATTATGTTTTTATGTTTTCGTTAGGGGCGCTGTGTATTTAAAACCGGGCGTTGTGTATTTTCATGTTTGTGTCAAACTTTTAACAAAACAGAGCGCCTATTGTAAATGTGACAGAGTGACAGAGCGGCAGTACATCCAAATAGAGCGCCTTCTGTTTTTTATATAGAGCTCCTTCGAAGGATATAAACATTGGAAAAGAAAAGAGAAAATTCAACATATATGGACAATCGATATCATGTGTTTCATTGAATTGAGAAATATACAAATCAAATCATTCTTAAAAAATCAAGGAGCACAATAAGATGCAAAACCTGTCACATTGTTTTCAACTGATATCCCTCTATCAACGTAGATAACATGTTCGCTCTGAACATCCGGATTTCTTCTAGTGTTGTGGACTTCGGTATTTCTTTCCCGTTTGCCATCGATTCAATCCAATGGTAGACGTGGACACCACAATCCAGGTTTTGCTATAAAGGTGTATTTTTGTTGATACTCACTTTAGGGTTCTGATTTACTTGAGTTCCGTCTTTCATCGGTTGCAGGAAACTATGCACATAATCCACCTACATCATGTTGAAATTATTGTTAACATTTTTATTTTTTACAAAAATAAAATTTAAAAAAAAATAGATGGACGTATCTGTTCTTAACAGTATTTGAGCATCTCTCGCATACGGTGCTTTTGTTGTTTTCGAATTGTGGTGAATCCAACTATTATTCTCGCTGTTAAATGCTAACAGAGTCCAATGGAAAGTCGTTGAACCCTTTGGTGATCCTCCAGTTGAAATCATCGCGAACAGGTGCCAACGTTGTGTCCTTTGTTCAATCATCTTCTCCTTTATCCATTTTGCGGCTGCCTGTTGCTTTTGTTGTGTAACAAAAAATTGCATTAAATATAATAGAAAAAGTGAATTATGTCATACTGAAGTAGAAATGTAATCTAATATTCATAACGTTAAATAACTTACCCAACAGTCTGGATTGTAGACCGCAATTTGTTCTTTGTATTTTGCTTTTTGTAACATCAATGTTACATAAGCGTCGATCGTACTATTTGATAATGGTCCGTCTTTTGCAATATGATTGACATCGTCATAATCAACAAACGCATCACCCCTGATCCCGTCATTTGTTATACAAATGATGTCATTGAAATGATAATTGCTTAGTTAGTTTAATATCTATTTTATATCTTTACAAAAAATAAAAACAATATAACAGGCGCTCTGTTTTGTTCAAAGAGAAGCTCTATTACATTGTAATACTGGCGCTCTATTTTGTTTATAACAGGCGCTCTGTCTTGCAAAATATTTGATTCCATGATGTAAATGCAATGTAAAATTATTTAATATACAAAAAGAAGGGAACCGAATGAAATTCACAGCAATATTATCATTAATTCCAACGCTTATGTAGACGTGGAGGGTTGGTCCTTCATCATTGTCCATTTGGTCCTTACTTCGTCCGTCAGGTAGCCTTCAACATCCCCTGCAGTCTTGCTCCGCTTCGGCTCATCATATTCGATGTTGCTCATCCATTTCTTTGATCTCGGACCCTTGCCTCTGATGCCTTTGATTATCGACGTTGGTGTACGTCCGGATTTTTTTTTTCTTTTTGTTCTCTTCCTCTGCTTGGGCTTGTTGTTCAGATTCATTTTTTAACAGTTGATCATCATCAATGATTTAATAATGATTCAGCTGTTCTTGTTCTTTTGTTTGGATTGTTCTCTGCATGCTCTCCAACAACTGCTTGTATTCTGCTATAATATTCCTTTCCTTTGAAGTTCTTCCAACAGCTTTATTTTTTCATCCTCTTTTACAAAGATAATTGCATTTAACCTCTCCTGTTCTATTGTGGCTTTCATTATCAATTCTCCAAATTTTCTTAGTTCCTTCACTTCGGCTTCTTTTGACATCAACAACTTCAAGTTTTCATTCCTTTGAACCATCTTCGATTTTCTTTTCCAGTTGTAAAATATCTTTTGCTGCACTGTTGATAGGATCGTCTCTTGGCACCACCACTTCACTCATCTTTGTAAGTCGTAATGTTTCAAGTTCAGATCTTGTTGAGGTTAAATCACACTCCAAGGTGTTGACCTAATGGAATCAAAAAACCCTTTTTAAGAATCTTTGAATGAACCACATAAATTATTGCAATAAAACAGAGCGCCTATTAAAAAACACAGAGCGCCTTAAGAAATATTATGATCAGAGCGCCAATTAAAATACACAGAGCGCCTTCAAAAATAGTGTGTTCTTTTTACCTTTTCCAATTCCTTTGACAATTCAAGTTTTGTTTTCTCAATGTTTGGCTCCAATGCTTTGATCTAACATTTAAAAAATTGATTAGTACTTTAATTCTGAATTCAAGAGACGTTCATTAAAAAGTAGAGCGACGGGACAGTTTTCCATTTCTTTTTTTTTTTCAACTAAATTACCTTTTCTTCAACCCCATTAAGTTCATGAGATTTCTCCTCACATTTTTCTTCCAGGAGTATCACCTGAATAAAAAAAGACCTGTTAATTTTTGGAATGACCATACACTTTTTCTTGATAGAACCTAGAAATTCATACCTTTGCTCCTTCCAAAGTCATCGCATCCTCTGCATCCTTCCGTTGCTCTTTCTCCAATTCCAAAATTTTGCTTGTTTCCTCAAGTTTTTTTACAAATTTAAATAATAAATGCTTTAGAAACAGACTCTTAAAATTTTTCCAAACAAACAATAACGTCAGCATGAATTTAGTTGTTACCATTTCTCTCAACAAGAAAAGTTCTTTCTTTTCCTCCTCCCATCTCTCTTTCAGAGCGAGGTTTTGTGCTTTTGCCTCGGCCAGTTCTCTGTGCAGCCGTTCCGTTTTTCTCGGCTTGATGCGTTTTATCAACACATCATCAGAGGTAGCTTCTTCATCTTTTTCTTGTATTTCTTTATCGCCCTCTGTTGCCTCAGTAGAATTTGAATGGCAGCTCCTTGTCCTGAACTCAAAATCAGCTACATTGGGACCTTGAGTTGGTGTTCCATTGAGGGAATCATCGTCATCTGCTTCATCGTCTTCTGGTGACATGCCATACAAAGTCTCTTCCACTTAGGTTGGACGTAATTTGTCAAAAATTATCTGAAATAATTTAAGACCATACTAGTATTTAATTGCATTAATTCAGACATTTATGATAAATTCTGAATATTTTATTTACCTTCTTCACATTGAATTTTTTGAAGGAGGCATCTATGTCTTTCGGCATATCCTTGAGACTCCACCTTGCACATCTTGGCATGCTGCAATCTTCAAAAACATGTGATGATGGTTGTATGACTTCGGTCCTTTCTAGAAACCAGTACTGAACATTAAAAGAAAGAATTAACAATCATTATTTATTTTATTAGATGTCAATCTGCAAAATAGAGTGCCTGTGTATTAAATAGAGAGCGTCATTTGGGTGGGACAGACGCCAGTTGTTGGAAACAGAGCGCCAGTTACGTGGGACAGAGCGCCAGTTATTGGAAACAGAGCGCGTATTGGAATTACAGAGCGCCAGAAAGAATGACTGGAAAAAATCAGTTTGTATCGTCTGAATAGGGATTAGCATTGCACATCGTGTCACTTTTCTCAGAATGGAGCAGTTATCGTCCAGTGATCCAATCAATTTTTGGAAAAAGTGGGAAGTCCACTTGTAATCACGCATTTTTTCAATGTCGGCCACGAAATTATAGTAGCTCCAATTCAACGAAGGCTTGGATGTGCTCACAAACAGTGTACTCAACATATAGAGCACCAGCAGTCTTGCTGTGTCCTCGTAATCTGACACTTTTGTTTTTTGTGAAACTTCAATCAAAGTCACTTTGATTTTCCTTTTTGTCAATTCCCTTTGTGGTCTGCTTACCGTTTTTCGATTCTTAAAACGTCTGTCCAGAAATTCAGACTCATTATTGTCTCCATCATCCTACCCTGATCCATGTCAATATTGCCATCAACTATTCCAAAAATCAGTTTCATGTCCATTTCATGATCGTCCATATATGGTTGCCTAAGGTGAAGGTTCTTTCTATTCTGTTGTAACCTGTCACAATCTGATGTATGCAAAGATCGCTTTCCCTCGAATTCCCAATCGTCACCCTTCTTTCAAGAATAGCCTTTATGAGATTCCAAAAGGGGGTCTTTATGAAATACAATCTGTGTTGATCCGTAACTGTTATACCCTCTTTTAAACATGTGACAATTTTCACCAAGGCTTCTAAATTACTCCTGTATTGTCCTGCCATTGTTCTTGTTGTACATTTGATAATATTGTCAAGTTCATAAACACCGTGCCTGTTTAATTCAGAGCGCCATTTGAAATTTTCGAGAGACCCTGTTTAAAATTATACACGCGTTCTGTTTAATTTTAAACAGGCGCTCTATTAAAAAAATACACAGAGCGCCTATTCATTTCCAAACAGAGCACCTGTTCATATTCAAACAGAGCGCATGTTTAATTTCAAACAGAGAGCCCGTTAATTTTCAAACAGAGCGTCGGTTTAATTTCAAACAAAACGTCGGTTAATTGACTAACGATGTGAATTTAAAAGTCAAACCCTAACAAATAGTAAAATATCACACCCACACAGGATTTTCAGAGCGCCTGTTTAATTCAGAGCACCATTTGAAATTGTCGAGAGCCCCTGTTTAAAATTATACAATCTTTCTGTGTATTTTCAAACGGACGCTCTGTTTAATTTTAAAGAGACGCTCTATTAAAAAATACACAGAGCACCTGTTCATTTCCAAGCAGAGCGCCTGTTCATTTTAAAACAGAGCACATGTTTAATTTCAAACAGAGCGTCTGTTCATTTCCAAACAGAGTGCCAGTTTAATTTCAAACAGAGGGTCGTTTAATTGTCTAATGGTGTGAATTTATGTTTCAAAGCCTAACAAATAGTAAACTATCACACCCACGCAAGATTTAACATTCTGTTTATATTTTTAGGGTTTGTAAGTTTATTGTTATTTATAATCACACTTTTTCGAATCCAAAAAAAACTTTGATTTGTTGAATGCATTGCATGCACTAAAAAATATGAGGGAAATTGATTCGAACGAAACTCCATTCAACAAATTGGTAGTTAAAATGATATCTTTTGAAATAGTTGCCGTTGCAAATTTGCAGAGCGCCTCACACAAAATTGAATTCCCTAAAAAATAGCAGCAAATTATTGTCCAAATTGTCTAGTAAAATTGGCAGGTAGAATTTGAAATTTTCAAGTAGATTCAATTCGAGAGCGTGCGAAAGAGATGATGAGACGGAATACAGAGTATCGTGGGTTGGCAGTTGAAAGTTATGCGCGTCGGTTTCGGGCTCCAATTGTATGTTTTTGCAATTAAGATGATAATTTTGTATTGGTTTGTTATTTTTTTTCATCTCTTTGTAGTTTTAGGTAAATTCGCTTTATTGTAACAAACTTTTAAAATGTTAAGATATTTTTTTAAAAAATTATCAGGACATCATGTTTTATTGTAACAAACCTCTAAAATGTTAACAACGAAAAAATAAGAAAAATAAAAAGTTTAGATTATGCATCATTTGCGACAGAATCCGTCACAATATTCAATACATTGTTATGGATCCGTCGCAAATACTATCCAGTTTTCTACGGATCCTTCTCCATACTTTGATCGGCGATACAAAATAACCCTAATTACCCTAATTATCCTAACTTTCAGCTCATAAGATAACCATTGCTTTTAACATCATCAACGTAGCAATCTATTCCAAAGTTTTTCGTAAAATTGTTTAGCTTTCATTTTCTTTATGCATTAGAAGTAATTACTAATATATGAAAGCCGATCCTAACATGAACGATAATCTGTTCGTAACGGAAATTTTTTAAAAAAAATTATCAGGACATCATGTTTTATTATAACAAACTTGAACGTATCGTCGTATACGACAAAAATGTTAACAACGTAAAAATCAAAAAATAAAAATTTTAGATTATGCATCATTTGCGACGGATTCATTCGCAATATTCAATATATTGCTACGGATTCGTCGCAAATACTATCCAGTTTGCTACGGATCCGTCTCTATATTTTGATCGGCGATAGAAAATAACCCTAATTATCCTAATTTCCAGCTCATAAGATAACCAATCCCTTTTGACATCATCGACGTAGCAAGCTATTCCAAATTTTTTCGTAAAATTGTTTAGCTTTCATTTACTTTATGAGTTAGAAGTAATTGCTAATATATCCAATCCGATCCTAACATGAACGATAATCGGTTTGTAACGAAAATTTCTTTTTAAAATTATCGGGACATCATGCTTTATTGTAACAAACTTAAACGTGTCTGAGTATACAACACGACAAAACGTTTACACTGTTTAAAAAAAGATAAAAATAAAAATTAACCTTATACACATTACATGCACAAATAAAAAAAATATTAATATTAGCATATTATTTTATTTTGATGTAACAAACTTAAACGTATCATCGTACATGGAAAAAAAATTTACACCATAAACAAAAATAATATAAAAAATTTCGAAAACCGTATTTCGCGACGGATTTCGTCGCAAATATGACAACTCTGCTATGGATCCGTCGCAAATACGTCCAGTTTGCTACGGATCCGTAGCCAAACACTCTAAATTTAAAAAAAAACTTTTAAAATTCTGAAATATTAGAATTTTAAACTTGTATATTTATTGCTTCCTAATTTCTAAAAATTTGCGACGGATCCGTCGCTAAAAAACAAAATGCAAATTCAAAATTTTTCTAAGTGTTGGAAACCAATGTAGTTGAGATGGATTCCGTCGCAGATATGACAACTGTACTACGGACCCGACGCAAAGATGTCCTTTTTGCTACGGATCCGTAGCGAAACACTCAATATTCAAAAAAAAACTTTTAAATTTCCAAAATTTTAAAATTTTAAACTTGACTATTTGTTGCTTCCTAATTTTCAAACATTTACGACGGATCTGTTGCTAAAAAAATAAATGCAAATTCAAAATTCTTCTCAATGTTGAAAACCAATGTAGTTGAGACGGATCCGTAGCAAAAAAAAAACACTATATTATTTTGCTACAGAACCGTCGCTAAAGTTGTATATTTTTACGACGGGCGTTGATTTTTTCGTCGTAAAATTTTCTTTTCTTTTTTTTCTCAAAATCTTTCTTTTGTGACGGATCCGTCGCATTTTCAAGAATTTTACGACGGATATTTTCTGTCGCAAAGTTTTTCCGTCGCTAAAATGCAGTTTTTTTTAGTGAGGGTCAATTAAACTCTCACTAGCTATGTAATACCCCGAAAATTATTCGATATTTTAAATAATATACCTTCATATTTTTGTATATTAGATAAGGAATGATCGAATATCACTTCATAACGTAATGTTATATATTTAAATGTACGAATAAAAATGGCGAGAGCATAACATTTTAACGTAACGTTACGAACGTACGAATAATATAACGAATACGCATCGTTAAACGTAACGTTATAACGATATAACGTATGTGTTTAATAAATATACGTACTAAATATAACGTGCGTGTAACGTCATAACGTAACGTTATAACGTTATAATATTTGTATTTGGGCTAATAAAATACGATCCCGAAAATATCCGAAATTTTTTGCAAAACAAACGTTATTAACATAGAAATAATTTTATCTAATTGTAGGTATATTTTTCGATGAAATAATATGATGAAACATGGATAAAAATAGACTCACAAAAATAAAACGATGGAGCATGTTTAAATTAATCAACTCACTGCCATTACCTCCAATTTCTCTCCTTTGCCCTGTGCACACGACTTTGACGTCGCGCCCTTTGCTTCCTGGCGCACGGAAACCACCCCCGCCCACCATGAATCAAGCTGCCCGGATCGATTCACTACGCCTCCATCACCAGATCATTCATCATTCTCCCCTTTCTTGCTCCCTACATCATTCATTCCTCCCATCGCCAAACCATCACAACCACACCAAAAGCACCACCAAACACCTTCTGCACAGCCAACAAAAACACCCACAGCCACCAACTAACACCATCATCATCACTAGCTCGCATTATGCCAAGACGGACCAAGGAAGCCGGCGGAGCGGAGAAACAGTGAACGTGTCTCAAGACAAATAGCGAGGCACCCAAGAAGCATCAAGCCAAAGGACAGCAGCAAACGAGTCAAGGGAAAACAAACGTTGAGGTAACCTAATCCGACCCGAGACAATTATTTTCGTTCGAGAGCTTGATTTTATTCGTGTGCCTTTGGGAGACTGTTTTTGCGGAGTTACGATCATAATAGGATGTGTTCATGTGTTGGTGATGTCGTATGATGGTTTCATGGAAGTTTAATGTAAAAATCCTGCGTGTATAGCATTCCAAGCACGTCGTGCCCGCGACTTGATCTGGCTCATGGCCACGACACTTTAAAATTTTGATTTGAGCCTTTTAAGCCGTTACCCCCACGACTGGTCCAAGTCACGCCCGCGACCTCAAACATGTCGCGTCCGTGACCTTAGCCAGTTTTAAACAGATATGTTTCCGAGGTCAAACTAACCTCAACTGTCAACCTTAAGGCTTTATTATGAATATTTGAGTATATATATACGTTAGAGAAATATTAAAAGTCTTGCATGCGGCCATGCGACGCTGTAGTCGGAGTCAGGAACCTGTCGGACTCGTTCATTCTGATTTGGGAGAACTACTGAGATTGTAATAAATCAATTCGTACACACGATGTTTTACAAATAAACAGTACTTTCATATATGTATATATGAATACATACACACAAGGTGGTTTTATAAATGCATGGATGATATCAAACGAAATCATCATAACTCATACTAAAAAGGATACTAGGACGGGATTGGAATCACAGTGCTTGGTGATACGACAAACGAAATGTGAGTCAACAACGAACGCATAGACAAATATAAAAGCTGAACATGGTACAAATGTCATGGACTGTCAAGTCAACTGTCATATTTCCTGAAATTATTTTGGAGATTGAACTTGGCACTGTCATAATCTCCCTTTGCTAAAACTGTTAGGAAGAAGGTCGTACTTGGTGTCCCTTCTTAGAATCTATCGAATGTCAAGTGAAAGTCCTAGGGATTGAATTCTAGCCAAAATCTTTTTGAGTCATCATCACGGGTGAACTGAAACAAGCTAGGGAGTATTGGGCAGCCCCTATTCTCTTAGCATGCATGCAGCAGCATTGAGGCCGGACATGGCAGGGCCACCGGTGACTTTCTGGGAGAGGCAAAAAACTATCCCAATGTGAGGCGACGAGCCCATTGGAAGCGCACTTTATCTACTAAAGTGTAAAACGGACATACAATCCATGCAAGTACGCATCGAATCGACTGATTCATATAACCTGGCTCACGACTGACGTGTCTTGTAATCTAAGTCCATTGAAATCTCTCGAGTCATGGGCCCATAATAATAATAATAATAATGAACACAAGAGACATGAATTCATACAAACACACATATATAATATGGCGTATATATTTTCTACTAAATATAAAAGTGTTTTACTGGTACTCATCGATTCGTCATAGTCGGGGGAGTACCCTACAAATGTGAGACATATACTCTAGGTTACTGAATTTTATACTCACGAGTTATGTATTCCATGTGCAGGTGAGTTATAGGGAGATCAATGAGGATGATAGTTACTTCATCTAATTTGGGAAGTTATGATGGGACATTTATTTTGGAAATGTTGTAATGTAACCTATGGACTTTGGATATGTAAAATATGACATGTAACTTAACAGCTTCCGTATTATTATATGGAATGATCTTATATCGGCTAAGAATTGAAGTATTTCACAGGTAGTTTCCTTGACACTCTATACCTCTAAACCCGTTTGGTTTGGTTAGTCTTGTCATGAACTGGGTTCGTGACGGCATAACGCCACATGTCGCATGATGTAGATCTCGGGACGTTACAAGCTAGTCATCTAAACTGTAACCCTCCCAGTCATTACTATTTACAAGCATTGCATTATAATCAGGATTCAAGATTTTCAGGCATGCAACATGAAATTAATAATATTGATTCTATATATAGCAGGTGACTACCATGGCATTTCATATTTTCAGATAAAATCATATTTAATTATATTTAGGTTTATATGGAAATAATTCCCTACATGTTATTCAGGCTAGATATTTTTGTAACATTTCATGATATTTGTCATTTATGGATGTTCCAAATTTTTTTGCAACATTTCTAGTTTTGAAATATTACGTGTGATTAAGAATTAAAGAAGGTGAAGAGAGAAATGAATATGTGGTTGAGAATTAAAGTTTGAAGAGAAAGGAGGTAGAACTAAATTTGTGTGTCAAAAGTAAATGTTGTAAAATATATGGGACGGAGGGAGTATTAAACACGCAACAGGAACATGCAGCATAGATGATCATGAATAATTTAAGAATCTATAAATATTCTACATATTCATCTTTACCATTATATCATGTAAATTAATTAATAACGGGCAGACATATAATTTATCATGGAAACTATTTAATAATAGGCATATAGATATTTTATCATGCAAATTATTTAATAACAGGCAGATAGATCATGCAATACAGGTGATCATACAATCACACAAGTAAATCATATCTGCACAAACATTAAATTTTAAGGTAACGATGCGTGTTACTCTGTCATTTTAAGAAATCAAAAAAATCTTCAAACAATTCCAAGATTTAATCCTTCTCCTATATAGCGTTCGTACCTACATTAAAATAGACAATGTAAGTAGTATTTATTACCAATTAGTCACTTTTTTGGAACTTATTTCCAATTTGATCATACCCATTTTATCAATTATCAATTAGTCACATTAAAAATTATTGATTTTTATTTTCGTTATACCAAATTTGATTCTTTCCAATTACATCGATATTCAAATATCTACCTAAATCTCACCAACCAAAAAAAAAAAAAAAAAACAAAACAAACCCCACTAGAAAAATCAAACCCAACCAAAACCACCACCGTCTTCGATGTCAGCGATGCTTCCGTCATCTCCTCACATTCCGATCAACGACTCCATCTTCTTCAATTCATGCTCTCCCTGGACACACGTAACTTGCTCTCCTTGGCCTCAGCCGACGTCGGGGATCAATTGGGGGAGATGAGTCTATCGAATTTGGGATCGATTAAGAGAGTGTATTTCGTGAACGGAACACACCGTGCGTTACAAATTACAACATTGGTTTGATTTTATGGCTACTGTTATTCCATAACAATAGTGCAACAAAGGTTTGGTAAAGATGTCGACGATAACAAGGCTTGGCGCACTGTTAACGACGTACATAGTGCGCATATGTATTGTTATGTCGGGGACAATGATAGGTGACGATGACATGGTTAATGTTATTGGATCCTGGACATACTGTTCATAATAGTGCGACAATGATGATGCTGATGATAGCGTGGCTAAGCGTACGGTTTGTGATGTACACAATACGAAATGGTACTGTTATGTTGAAGGCATTAATAGACGGTGATGGATGGTGATGATTGAGTGAGACAATCTGAAATATGACGATGGAACAAGATGACCTTAAGGGGACGTACTGTTGGGACACACTGTCGATGGAAGGGGATATATTGTCCGCTCCGACGACATAATATCCACCCCGACAGCATACTGTTGACTTGGACGGTGAATGTATTGTTGACCCTGACCATATTATCGACTTCGACTGATGGGTGCATAAACACACATTATTTCTTTATTCTAAATGTTTGTTTTATTCCTCTTGTATTGTCTATTTTATTTTTTTAGCGTCTTTTTATCTTGAAATGTTTGTATCGCTGCGTTTTTATGTTTTTGGCAGATTGGCGCGAAGACTAGAACAAAAATCAAGAAGGATGAGGAAAATGACAAAGTCATGAGTCTCGAGAGCTAATACAGTTAAGTTTTACATAGATAAGCTAGATTATCATGTTTAGAAGTGATGTATAAATTTTTAGAATTTTTGGACGCCGTTTAGTATTTTTTGTATTAGTTTCAGGTGAATAGCACATGGGTCGCGGTAACTACAGGCTGGTCGCGGGCAGGATACACAGGTCACGGGCGCGACGGCCTTATGTCGCAAGCGCGACAAGATAATTCAGCAGAATCCATGTTTTTTAATGTGTCGCTAGTGTGACATGCTGGGTCGCGGCCGCGACTCACTCCCTGATGCACGACATTGCTTTTCAACCGTTGGATCGATCTGGTCTTGATTGATGCCTATAAATACGTGCCCTAGGGCTCTTCTAATCAGAATATAGAAGGGGGATTGAGAACAGAAATGGCAGAGGCGATTAGAGGAGGTGAAGACACGAAGAGGGGAAGCTTTGGAGGGTTTTCATCAAGCTTTTCAAGGATAATTGATCCGTGATTCGTTTGCTTAGCATTGGACAACTATTTGGAACGTGATTTGTGCTGTAAAACCTTCTTTCTCGGTTATTTATTCTCTATAGAATGTTTGTTTTCAATGCTATGTTTCATTCCATGCTTTTTTTATGCATATGCGTAAGTAGTTCATAAGTAGGGATGTGTTGATGATTTTTGATGACCTTAGATCATGAGATGATGCGTATATGATTAAAACAAGAGATGTTAATGATGAATATGTTGCATGAAACCTTTTAGAATTATCATATAACATATGTTTATTAGATTGATCACCTAATATACATAGTTTAGAGCTATAAATCGCCCTAAGTGGTTTTAGTTAGTAGCAGATTGATATAAAATGACTTAAGATAATTGTCATATACAATCAATGGTTTCATATACATGTTACATGATTAGTTTAAGCTAGTTGGTAAGATTGTTATGAATGGTAGTTCCATGTTATGATTCAACTCTTTTGATTAAATCATGTTTGAGCTAATTGAAATGGTTTAAATCTATTGAGTTAGTTTAACTATCTCAGCTATTGGGAGGTTAAAAACTAAGGAACGTAGTGAGTTAAGTCAAAATTCATTGCAACTATTCCATATTAATCATTACATCTAAAATTCAGATACATCTATGATTGATCTAGATGATTCAAAAGGAATTCAACCATCATCCCTACATTTCTCCCAACTTAAGGAAACTCCTCTATATCTAACTTCTGTTCAATCTAGTTAGTTTAGCTTTAAGTTGTTTCTTACAACAAATACCCGTCAATCCTTAATTTTAATATTTAGAATTATAGTGACTAAGAAAAAAAAATATTGCAACCGTCCCTGTGGGTTCGACCCTTATTTCCATTATTGTATTAACTTAATATTTTTAGAGTGAAAGTGAGTGCATATAAATTCTAATTTGGCGTGCCTACGACAGCACACATCAAATTTTGGCGCCGGCAATTGTTTCAATATTTTTATTGTATTTTTAGTCACTCCAAGTTCTATTATTCTATGAACATTATTTTGTTTTATTTTATTGTCTTTTCATTTCTTTTAATTTAACAAAAAAATTCAAAAGATATTTTTGGTGAGATTTTTTTTTTTGAATTAATGTTAAATTGATTTTTACTATGCCTTATAACTATCAATCATATGGTGTGTTGAATTATCAATCTTACGATAATTCTTATTCTCAAACGTTAAGTGAAATTGTCAAAATGATTGAAGAAATGAATAATAATATGAATAATAGGTCGTGTGAAAATCATTTTAATATGGAACATCAAACTAGCACTTGCCCAACTTTGTCATCTTATGGATTTTGCAATGAAATGAATATGTTTCAACAATCATCACAACCACAATATGGATATAATGCTTATTATAACTATTATAATGGTGGATGGTTAGATTATCAAAATCATTGTGTAGGATATCAAGATTTTAATTCTTCAATGCCAAATAATTCTTTTGACTTTTCACAAAGTCATTTTCTTGACCATCCGTATAGTCATCCCTCAAGACCATACTCAGAAGATTCAAATTCTGTCTTTACAAGAAATTATTAAAATAATTGTGCATAACCAACATTTTATTCAAGAAGAAAATTCATTGAATTCCTTCAATGAATTGACTAACTCAATTGCCTCGAGTTCAACTTATTCTCAAGAAAACATCTCTAGCGTTGAAATATTGAAAAATTAAGTCAATCAACTTACTCTTGAAATGAGTGAATTAAAAGCTCTAGCTTTCAAGGAAAGCGAAACTGAATATGATAAGTCACAAGTACAAGAAAGTCTAATGATAGATGAAAACGTTGAAGAAACATTGAAAGTGGAGAGTTTAGGACAAAATGAGACACAAGATGAGTTGGAAGAAGAAATTTTAGAGCTACGATGTGATGAAGTGACCGAAAAAGATTTTGAACCTGATTATGATGAATACGATAATGCAAACTTGAAAATGAATATTGATGAAACATGTTTTAATAGTCAATGTATTACACTTGATGATTTTATGGAATTGGAAAAGTTTTTGAATTCTCATGATAAATTTGAGCAACATGATTCTAAGTCAGAAATGTAAAAAATCCCTGAGCATGAATCAATGTTCGTTTTGGATGTTCCTATTAATGAATTTGAAATTGATCAATCTCATTCAGATATTTCAGTCTCTGAAAATCTTCTTATTTTAAATGTTTTTCAAGATCATAAGGATGATTTTGAGTTGTCATACTTTATTTTATTTCCTTATGTATCCAAATATTTGGACATGTTTGATTAATCTTTTTGATAAAATACAGATCTACAAGGCTCTTGATGATGATATGTTTGAAATCGTTGTACACACCAACACAGCAAAGGAGGCATGGGAGGCTCTACTATTGAGGAATGAGGACACAAAGAAAATCCGAGAAAACAAGAAGGATGTCTTCATGCAGCAGTATGACTGGGTCTCAATGAGACCTGATGAGAATCGTACAAGCTTTTATGAAAGATTCAATGTTCTCATCTGCAATCTCAAAACTTTAGGCAAAACCTTCGATAACAAGGATGTGAACCTAAAGTTTATGAGATCTCTCGGAGAGGCCTGGGGGACCAAGACAACCGCCATCAGAGAATCGAGAGACCTTGCCAAGATGTCATTGGCATAAAAAAATGGCGTACTGCACACCTACAATCTGGAGGTGGAGCAAAAGAGGCAGATTTATGAAACCAGAAAGAAGACACTGGCATTCAAATCACAAAAGAAGATCCTAAAGTCCATGGCAGACGAGAAGAGTTGCAGCACCTCATCTGCAAGCGATGAAAGCATGACTGAAGAGCTCACACTCATGGGAAGAAAATTCAAAAAGCTCTTCAAGAAGAAAAACATAAAGAAACTAAGTGCTAGCAAAACAAAGAAAGCAGACAGAGATGTCTGTTACAACTATGGCAAACTAGGGCACTTTGCTCCATAGTACAGACGACCGTCACAGGAGTCGTCTGTACACAAGAAGAAGAAGTATCCAAAAGGAACCTTCAACGAAAAGGAGAAGGCAGGAGCCTATGCTGCAAAGACTTGGAGTGACACAGATTCAGATGATGAAGAAATGATCTCCAATGCTCAACTGTGACTCATGGCCAAGTCTGATGACAGCAAGAAGGTATTTGACCTCTCCAACTCTGATGCCTCACCTGAGGAACTAAAAGAGGCTCTTCAAGAGACCTCAGAAAACTTTATTACTCTCTCAAAAGAGAATAAAGAAAACATTGGGTTGATTGTAAATCTCAAAGAGAATTGCAATCTTACCTATCAAGAAATTAACGACCTAGAAAGTCATTAATTGTGGTAGACAACAAACTCAATGAATCAGAGGAGAAGGTTAAACTTTTCACTAAGATGGTGGACTCACTCACAAAAAAAAAAAAATGCTGAGCTCCAAGCCCAAGTGGATGCATGGAATGGTAAGTCTCTGGATCTGCAAAAAGCATTGATCACTGGACAATATACATGGGATAAGTCTATGCTTGGATACAAGAGTTGGCTCAGTGAAAAGGTTCACTTACATTAGTCAAACTCATCTGCAGCCATCATCAAAGAGACAAAGGACGTCTCTGTTAAAGTCTTGCAGAAGGGTGAGACATCCGCAACCAGGATAAAGACTAGTGAGGTCTCTACTGCACAACCTATAAAGGTTGATCCATCTATAAAGACTATGCAAAAGAGGAATTCCTCTACTGCAAAGGGCAAGAACAAGGCAAAAGCCTTTGTTGCACAGTCCTTGAAGCCCAAGACTTCTACTAATGCAGCAACAGAAGTCAAGAAATCCCCTCACGCACATACTATCAAAAGAAATGAGTATATAACTTATTATCAAGCTGACAGGAGATTTGGAAAATCTCAATTTGCTCCAAATTACTCTGTATGGAATAGGGGTTCTCTTCGTTTGCCAAAGAGACCATACAGACAACACTGCTGCTTGTGCTGTATGCAGCGGAGTGGATGGAAACATCTAAGCAAATGACCTAAGGCTAAACCAAAGGTCTACTACTACAATTTTGACAAGCCCAGCCACAAAGCCTTTCGGTGTTGGGTACCACACAAGAAACATATTCAAGTGTGGATACCTAAAACTAACAAATAAGGACCCATGATCATGGGTACCATGTATAAATATTGCATGTGTTATTCCAGGAAATACAGGATGAACTATGGTACCTGGATAGTGGATGCTCAGGGCACATGACAGAGAACAAAAGAATCTTGACAGATTACAGAAAGGAAGAAGATCCCTTGGTCATGTTTGATGGTGGCAAAGCAGGTAACACTAAAGGTTATGGAATCCTTGGTATAGGTTCCCAAATCTTTAGGAACGTTGCTTATGTTAAAGGGCTTGAACACAATCTACTTTCCATTAGCCAACTATGCGATAGGAAGTATGTGATAGCCTTTACTAATGACACATGTACAGTCATAGATAAAGATTCTAAAGAAGTCAAACTGATAGGTCATAGATTAAGAAACATCTATGCAGTAGACTTCAACTTATCACAGTCTGCACAAGTTACATGCTTTTACACTAAGGATGCAGACGACACAAATTGGCTATGGAATAAAAGGTTAGCATAACTAAACTTTAAAACAATGGAAAAATTATCCTCAGGTAATTTAGTAAGAGGTCTTCCTCATGTTAAGTTCAGAAAAGATAAATTATGCAGATCTTGTCAAGAAGGAAAGCAGACTAGAGCAAGTTTCAAACCTGTTAACCAAACAGAGACCACAAGAGTTCTCAAACTATTGTACATGGATTTGTTTGGACCAGTAGATGTAGAGAGCTTAATCAGGAAGAAATACACACTAGTAATTATAGATGATTACTCGAGATATACTTGGGTAATCTTCCTGCATAAAAAAAGTGAAACTTGTAGTCTGTTAACTAGGTTCCTCAGACAAGTACAAAATGAAAAAGGTTTAGATGTGATAACAATTAGCAGTGATCATGACACAGAATTTGATCAATCAGGAGTTGACAAATACTGTGATGATCATGGCATCAAGCACAACTTCTCTGCACCTAGAACACCATAACAAAATGATATTGCAGAAAGGAAAAACAGAACCCTCATTGAGGCAGCAAGGACAATGCTCTCTGATGCAGACCTTTCAAAGAGCTTTTGGGCTGAAGCAGTAAACACTGCTTGTTTTGTGCAAAATAGATGCCTCATTACTAAACAACATAACAAAACACCATATGAAATATGGAAAGGAAAGACATCAACCATTAAGTACTTTCATGTATTTGGGTGTAAATGTTATGTTCACAACAATGATAGACTGCACTTAGGGAAATTTGACCCTAAGACAAGCGAAGGAATATTTCTAGGCTATTACACATGCAGTAAGGCCTTCAGAGTATTCAACAAGGAAACAGAAACTATGGAAGAGTCAGTTTATGTTTCTTTTGATGAATCTGAGTCATCTATACGTACTGTTGATATTCTTGATGAGGAATGTGCATGTATAAATGATGAACAGGATACAGACGAGGAAAATGACCTACAGTGATGGCAAAGTCGTCTACACTCCCTGAAGGCAAAGAAGGTACAGCAGACCCACAACAAGATGAAGCAGAGCAAAAACTGGAAGAAATTGCCATTGACCAGCATGAGGACAAAAGCAGATGGATCAAGACACACACTGAGAAAGACATAATTGGGGACAAGGATGCCCCAGTGCAGACGAGGAGGGAAACCACAAAAGAGTGCCAGTCTGCCTGCTTCATGTCAGAAATGGAGCACAAGACAATCAATCAAGCTCTCAGGTATCCTAACTGGATAGATGCCATGCAAGAAGAATTGGATGAGTTCAAAAGAAAACAAGTATGATATCTTGTGCCAAGACCAAAGAACTGTCCAGTTGTTGGCTGTAAGTGGGTCTTCAGGAACAAGTCTGATGAAAATGGAATAATCAACAGAAACAAGGCGAGATTGATGGCCAAAGGGTACTCTCAAGAAGAAGGGATCGACTTTGATGAGACCTATGCCCCAGTTACAAGATTAGAAACCATAAGAATATTCCTGGCATATGCTGCACATGAAGTCTTCAAAGTCTTTCAAATGGATGTCAAAAGCGATTTCCTCAATGGAAAGCTACAGGAGGAAGTTTATGTTGAACAACCTCCAGGATTTGAAGACTTTGAACATCCAAATTATGTCTGCAGGTTAGACAAAGCCCGTTATGGCTTGAAACAAGCTCCGAGAGCGTGGTATGAAACTCTTTCTACCTTTCTTTCTGATAATGGCTTTCAAAGAGGAAAGGTAGATATCACACTGTTTCTTAAGAAACATAAGGAGCACACACTATTGCTATAAATATGCATAGATGACATCATCTTTGGTTGCACTAACAGCAAACTATGCGAAAGGTTTGCTGCATTAATGAAATTCAAATTTCAAATGAGTCTCATGGGTGAACTAAAATACCTTCTAGGTCTGCAAGTGAAACAGTTAAGAAAAGGAATATTAATAAATCTTTCAGAACACTTAACAAATATAATTAAAAAGTTTAGCCTAGAAATTCAGCTCCAATGAAAACCCCCACAAGCTCTACTGCTAAAATTGACAAAGATGAAAAGGGTAAAAGTATAGATCAAACATTATATAGAGGTATAATAGGATCTTTACTTTACCTTACTGCAAGTAGGCCGGACATCCAGTACTCAGTCTATGTTTACGCCAGGTATCAATCTGATCGTGAGGAGTCCCACTATATTGCAGTCGCGAGAATCTTGAGATATCTCAAAGGAACTCTTAACCTGGGTATATGGTATCCAAAGGATTCAGATTTTGTACTAACTGGTTATTTAGATGCAGACTTTGTAGGTTGCAAGGTTGACAGGAAAAGCACAAGTGGTACATGTCAATTTTTAGGTGCAAGGTAGATTTCTTGGTTCAACAAGAAGCAGACCACTGTCTCAACCTCTACTGTAGAAGCAGAATACATAGCTGCAGGAAACTACGCTACAGGCACTTTGGATGAGGTCTCAACTTGCAAACTATGGACTAACATTTTCAAAAACAAACATATTTCGTGATAACACGTCTGCAATGGCTATTTCTGAAAATCCTATTTTTCATTCGAGGACCAAGCACATTGATGTCAGATATCATTTTTTTCAGAGATCATGTGCAGAAGGGTCATATAAAATTGGAATACATGCCAACAGAAAAATAAATTGCAGACATTTTTACTAAACCCTTAGATGAAAACAAATTTATCATGTTTAGAGGAGAGCTGGGCATGATAGATTTGAATGAGTAAAATGACCATGTATACTGCTCTACTGCTCTACTGTAGGTGTAGAAGCAGACGAGCAGGATTATTTCAAATGGGTTTAATGTTTTCGAAGGATGGAGAAGAGTAACATTGCTCCACTGCTCTACTACATGTGTAGATGCAGACGAGCAGAATTATTTCAAATGGGTTTAATGTTTTCGAAGGATGGAGAAGAGTAACACTGCTCTACTGCTCTACTACATGTGTAGATGTAGACGAGCAAGTTACTTGTAACGAACTCAATGATTTTCAAGTAATGCAGACGAGTTACCTTCCTCTACTGCTCTACTGCACAAGCCATGCAGACTAGAGACAGGTGTCACTCTACTGTTTCTATTTTTGAAAAGAAACAGTTTCATAATTATCTCCTTGATTTTTGTAACAAACGGATAAAATGATTGAAATTGTGCAACGATTTTTTTTTTTTTTTTTTTTTTTACGACGATAATTTCACAGTAAATATAAAAGGAGAGAGCATTGTTTCACAAATCACTTTACTTTTTGTTTACTCTCTCTCTCTCTCTCTCTCTCTCTCTCTCTCTCTCTAAAGCGTTCTGAAGGCAAACCCTGATTTTCTCTGATCTTTCAATCTCTCGAAATTCTCCATCGATAGTTTCTGAACATTACGAAAGTTAAGTTTCTGAGAAATAATGGCAAACAAACCAACATCCTCCAAGACACTGCCACCTAAATCCCCTGAAGTGGCAGAACTACATGACTCAAATGTTACCTTGGAGTTCACGAAGAATATAGCAGATAACGAACGAATATGTAGACGTATAGACGATAGAAGAATATGGCAGATCATAGCCTCTAATCAAGTCAATAGTGTACCAAGTGATCAAGACGATAGAATTCAGACAACTGTTCTATGACAGAGTCCTCAGCATAAAGGAAGGCTATGCACCACATCAAAGCAGATTAATGTGAAGAAGATCGCAAGCAGCCTGTTGCATTTGCCAAGAAAAGAAAGGAAATGAAGACCACATCAATGGCATCAAATAAGCTTCTGAAGATGACCCTAGTCAAGGCAAAGGAGAAAATATTTTCCAAGCCCGCAACATACAAGGTCAACCAGAGGTCTGCTTTGCTACAAGCAGAGGTCTACTGCAAGCAAATGCTAGCAGACTGATGCAGGTTCTGTCTGAAAAGGAGTAGCATGCTGCAAAGGAAGAGTCCAAATCCAGTCAGCAGAGGACTTTATCAAAGTCAATGCTGTCTTGGGAGACTTAACCAACGATAGATGCTGAGTACCGAAGTAGACGAGCAGATAAGAGGACGTGCAGATGAGCAGATACTGAGAGCTAGAGCAAATGAGCAGAACGAGCAAATCTTCTTGTTTGGAAGAAGCTCATCTTGATGAGCTCATTGGTGAAGTAGCCAGGGAAGGAGTCCCTCTGCCAACACAGCAAACTACTGAAGTGCAGAATAGTTCAGCAGAGCCAACAATGGAAGAAGCTACAGCAAAGGAGAGAGAAGCTGCAGTAGAGTAGACCACTGAGGTTCAGGAGCAGAATACCTCAATACCTGCAATAGAGGTCAAGGACTTGACTGCTGAAACACCTGCAGACGAGGCAGAGTTGCAAACTGCCTTGTTCTTTATAATTGAACTCACAGAACTTGCAGAGCAGACCACCCCAGTTTCAACTTGTGAAGCAGAAGAGCAGACCACCATGACTTCAGCAGCAGAGCAAACGACTACAGCAAAGTAGAAGGGCACTGTACCTGCAGATAAGCAACTCATTCAACCTTCACTCACACAATTAATACAAGACATAGAGGAACTACAGGTCCAGATACCTGATGAGACACCAGAAGTCTTTGCAGAAGAGCCAAAGATACCAGAGGTTGAAGAACAGACTGCAGAAGAGAGCTCATCGAAGGGAATGACTCTTTCAAGACATCTGCTAGAGGACACTCATTCAGATCACGAAGCAACAAATCAGCTGATGCAAGGGGATATGTCACCAATCCGCATCTAGTTTACCCTTTAATCCCCATTTGGAATACAATAGACCACTGAAGACCACCCCTTCAGTTGGATTCCTCCAAGGCCTATTGTATGGAGCAACCTCCATTGATGCCATTGATGCGGTCTTCATTTCCTCCAATGCCATTGATGCCATTGTATGATGCAACGTCCCCATGACCCCTCAAACAACCATCAGGAGTCTTAGACTCGGAATAGAAGAAGCCAAGCTGCCATAACACATGGAGACTCTGACGTCAACAAGAACCAGGTCTGTATGCAGGAGAAAGCAGACTCGAAGAACACCAGAACCCTCCCCATCCAGCATTGATGAGAGGCTGCATCAACTGGATCAGAATCTCTATGAAGTCAAAGAATGGACCAAGGACGCTCAACATGACTTCGCCGAAGTACTCCATCCTCTTGCAGACGAACTTGCAACAAAGAGGAGTAGGATGGAGGAAAACTTCGATGCTTTCTATGAATTACTGTAAGGCCTCTCAAAGTCATTGACCACACAAGCTCAAATGGCCACCGGCATCAGCCTGCAACATTACATCAAGACAACCTCAAACTACTATCGATTGCACAACGCACAGGCTATCAGATTCAAAAAGCTGCAGAGAACTATTCATGAGAAGCAAAGTCAACTGCAGACACACATCCTCAACAACAACAAGCAACTCAGCATCCTGGAGTCCAAAGTGGATACAACCATCAAAAGATCCACTGCTGCACAAAACAGCATGGCCTCAGAACTGAAGGCCTTAAAGGAAGTTGTTAAGGAACTCTCCTACGATCTAAAGGCAAACAAAAAAGGGGAGAAGACTGCAACAAAGAGTGCAGCAGAGGAGACTGCAGAAAGGAGGGGTGGCTCATGGTCTCATGGGGAGATACAACCACCAAGGCATGCAGTAGAAGGAGCATCTACAGCAGAACGATCAACAACAGAGCAATATAGAAGACACTCAGAGCAGTAGCAGATGAGGAAGCTGATGCACAAACGACCAAAGTCTTTGCACCAGGATTATTCTTTCAAAAGAGGACGGCGGGATTAATCCTTAGGAAAATATAAATCCTCTTATGTTTGTAACAATTTTTTCTTAAAAAGGAATTGTTAAAAAGTGATCTTGCGATTAGAATTTCTTAGGAGTTTTGTTTGCATCAATTTAGGGGGAGACTGTTAGGAATGTGCAATCCCTCCACTTGTATAGAAATTGATGAACAAAACTTAGGAAGAAATTATGTATGTATTAGATGCTTAGGATGTAATACTTAGTTAAGTAGTTGCAGACTAGGGCCGCAGCTGCAATAGAGTGTAGCTAGGTGCAGCAGGGCACAAAAGTGCTGTAGAGTACGGACGACCTGAGTGGTGCAGACTACTAGAGGGACTAAAATTTACATGCCAAAGATCAATTACATACAACAGCAAAAGGTCTCAGAGTTCTCATGATCTAGAACTATTCCTGTGTTCAAAGCTAGTTCCAACAGCAAAGTGAGGGAACCATATCACAGTGCAAATATACAAGCTGAATTGCAGAAGACTGAGTGTAGTGCTAGGTGTTGACGAGGCTACACTAGCAGGCTGAGCAGATGAGGTCTGGACGTTGTTGAGTGGGAGCTAAGTTGCAGCAGACTGGCTGCAGTACTTAGTGCAAGAGAGGTTGCAGAAAGACTGAGTATGAAGACTGTGTAGTAGAGCTCATATAGCCAAGATGCAGCAGAGGCTGACAGCAGGGCAGTAGTAGAGGCTGCAGCAGAGGTGTAGTAGAGATTGCAGCAGAGGCTGTGCAGCAGAGGCGTAAAGTGGACCTGGTGCATGAGGCTAGGGACAATATGAGTTGTATTGGAATGGAAAGGAACAAGGAAGGGGTAACAAATAAGAAGCTGAGGCAAAGGTGATGTGTACTGGATCAGAAAAGGTGAAGCTAAGTCTGTCTACTGCAATAGAGGACAAAACTATCACTATCGCATAGTACAGTCACGGGTACTGGTTTCCTGAGCCTATAAAAGGGGACTCACAGCGCAGAGAATAAGGTTGACGAGTCTGAGAAAATTTTGAATATCATTTTAGAGCTTTCAAAGAAAGAAAAGCCTTGGAGACTCGTTGTGGACAATCTGAATTGAAGATTCGGGATTTCTGAAGAAGGTTCACTAGTCTGCAAGTGAAGAACAACAACTACAATAGAACTGCAAGATCTAGGCTCTTCATCCTTTAGCAAGAAGAGTCTTGTTGTAAAGGGGTTTTCTTGTAAGTCACAAACAAGAAGATAGTGAACCTCCTCTTGGCTTGACTACACTGGTCACCAAGGGAAGACTGAACTAATCCCCTGTTACTTGTTGATAACAGGTGTTTGAACCAGTATAAATCCTGTGTCATTTATATTTTTGCATTGTTCTTCATTTCTAAATTGTTAGCTAGCTCTCAAAAGGTCCAAAGAGACAAGCTTTTCAAAGCTAAAGTCTCAACTGCAGAACTTCTGCTAACTGCAGCAAGCTCATGTAGTGCAGACTAGCCAATAGCTTTGTTGTACTGCCTGGTAAATTTTTGAGACAACCTATTCACCCCCCCTCTAGGTTATTTCTAGGACTTTCAATTGGTATCGGAACCTATCTTTTCAGACTTTCAAATAGTCTGCAAAGAAGTTACTAACAGTTTATTATTGTGTCCAAATAGTGGAGAGCCACCTTCCTGCTCCTTTGACAAGTTCAACCATTGGAAACTCAGAATGCTGGCTCATCTGGACTCAATTGATGAAAGGATGATTGACATTATCAAAGATGGGTCTCATGCTCCAAAGATGCCAGATCCAATGGATTCGACCCAAGAAGTTGACAAGCCTAAGTCTCTATGGACAAGAGATGACTGGGATCTAGTACTGGTGGATAGAAGAGTCAAAAATTAGATCTATAAGGCTCTTGATGATGATATGTTGGAAATTGTTGTACACACCAACACAACAAAGGAGGCATAGGAGGCTCTACTGCCGAGGAATGAGGGCAAGAATGAAATCGGAGAAAACAAGAAGGATGTCCTCATTCAGCAGTATGACTGGGTCCCTGTGAGAGCTGATGAGAATCTTACAAGCTTTTATGAAAGATTCAACATTCTCATCAACAATCTCAAAACTTTAGGCAAAACCTTCAATAACAAGGAGGTGAACCTTAAGTTTATGAGATCTCTCGGAGAGGCCTGGGGGACCAAGACAACCGCCATCAGAGAATCGAGAGACCTTGTCAAGATGTCATTGGCACAACTCTATTGCGTACTGTATTCCTACAATCTGGAGGTGGAGTAGAAGAGGTAGATTGATGAAGCCAAAAAGAAAACACTGGCATTCAAAGCACAGGAGAAGTTCCTAAAGTCCATGGCAGACGAGAAGAGTTGCAGCACCTCGTCTACAAGCCATGAAAGCATGACTGAAGAGCTCGTACTCTTGGGAAGAAATTCAAAAAGCTCTTCAAGAAGAAAAATCTGAAGAAACTAAGTGCCAGCAAAACAAAGGAAGCAGACAGAGATGTTTGTTACAATTGTGGCAAACCATGGCACTTTGCTGGACAGTGCAGACGACCACAATAGGAATCGTCTACACAAAAGAAGAAGAAGGATCCAAAAGGAACCTTCAACAAAAAGGAGAAGGCAAGAGCCTATGCTGAGACTTGGAGTGACATAGATTCAGATGATGAAAAAACGATCTCCAATGCTCAACTATGCTTCATGGCCAAGTCTGATGACAGTAAGAAGGTATTTGATCTCTCCGACTCTGATGCCTCACCCGAGGAACTAAAAGAGGCTCTTCAAGAAACCTCAGAAAGCTTTATTGCTCTCTCAAGAGAGAACAAAGAAAACATTGCGTTGATTGTAAATCTCAAAGAGAATTACAATCTTGTCTATCAAGAAATTAATGACCTAGAAAGTCGGCTAATTGTGGTAGACAACAAACTCAATGAATCAGAGAAGGTTAAACTTCTCACTGCGATGGTGGACTCACTCACCAAGAAAAATGCTGAGCTTCAGGCCCAAGTGGATGCATGCAATGGTAAGTCTCTGGATCTACAAAAAGCACTGATCACAGGACAATATCCATGGGATAGGTCTGGGATTGGATACAAGAGTTGGCTCAGAGAAAAGGTTCACTTACATGAGTCAAAATCGTATGTAGCCAGCATCAAAGGGACAAAGGATGTCCCTGTAAAAGTCTTGCAGAAGGGTGAGACGTATGCAACCAGAATGCAGACTAGTAAGGTCTCTACTGCACAACCTTTAAAGGTTGATCCATATGCAAAAACTATGCAGAAAAGGAATTCCTCTACTAAAATGGGCAAGAACAAGGGAAAAGCCTTTGTTGGACAGTCTTTGAAACCCAAGACTTCTGCTAATACAGCAACAGAAGTCAAGAAACCCTCTCACGCACATACTATAAAAAAATGAGTGTATAACTTATTATCAAGCTGATAGGAGATTTGGAAAATCTCAATTTGCACCAAATTACTCTGTATGGAATAGGGGTTCTCTTCGTGTGCCAAAGAGATCACACAGACAACACTACTACATATGTTGTATGCAGCAGAGTGGATGGAAACATCCAAGAAGACAACCTAAGGCTATCAAATGAGGACCCATGATCATGGGTACCATGTACAAAATGTTACATATGTTATTGCAGGTAATGCAGGTTGAACCATGGTACCTGGATAGTGGATGCTCAGGGTACATGACAGGAAACAAAAGAATCTTGACAGATTACAAAAAGGAAGAAGGTCCCTTGGTCATGTTTGGAGGTGACAAAGCATGTAAAACTAAAGGTTATGGAACCCTTGGTACAGGTTCCTTAATCTTTAGGAACGTTGCTTATGTCAAAGGCTTGAACACAATCTACTTTACATTAGCCAACTATGTGATAAGAACTATGAAGTAGTCTTTACTAATGACACATATAGAGTCATAGATAAAGAGTCTAAAGAAGTCAAACTGATAGGCCATAGATTAGGAAACATCTATGCAATAGACTTCAACTTATCACAGTCTGCACAAGTTACATGCTTTTACACTAAGGATGCAGACGACACAAACTGGCTATGGCATAAGAAGTTAGCACATCTAAACTTTAAAACAATGCAAAATTACCCTCAGGCAACTTAGTAAGAGGTCTTCCTTAAGTTAAGTTCAAGAAGGATAAATTATGCAAACCTTGTCATGACGGAAAGCAGACTAGAGCAAGTTTCAAACCTGTTAACCAAACAGAGACCACAAGAGTTCTCAAACTACTACACATGGATCATTTTGGACCAATAGATGTAGAGAGCTTGAGCAGGAAGAAATACCCACTATTAATTGTAGTTGATTACTCGAGATATACTTGGGTAATCTTCCTGCAAAAGAAAAGTGAAACATATAGTCTGCTAACTAGGTTCCTTAGACAAGTACAAAATGAAAAAGGTTTAGATATGGTAACAATTAGGTGTGATCACGACACAGAATTTGATCGATCAGGGGTTGACAAATATTTTGATGATCATGATATCAAGCACAACTTCCCTGCACCTAGAAGACCACAAAAAAATGGTGTTGCAGTAAGGAAAAACAGAACTCTCATTGAGGCAGCCCGAACAATGCTCTCTGATGCAGACCTTTCAAAGAGCTTATGGGCTGAAGCAAATAAACACTGCCTGTTATGTGCAGAATAGATGCCTTATAAATAAACAGCATAACAAGACACCATATGAAACATGGAAAGGAAAGACACCAACTGTCAAGTACTTTCATGCATTTTGGGTGTAAATGTTATGTTCATAATAATGATAAACAACAATTAGGGATATTTGACCCTAAAACAAATGAGGAAATATTTCTAGGGTATTCCACATGCAGCAAAGCCTTCAGAGTATTCAACAAGGAAACACAAACTGTAGAAGAGTTAGTTCATGTTTCTTTTGATGAATCTGAGTCATCTATACGTACTGCTGATGTTCTTGATGAGGAATGTGTATGTATAGATGAGGAACAGGATGCAGACGAGGAAAATGACCCTGCAGTAAAGGCAGAGTTATCTGCAGTCCTTGAAGGCAAAGAAGATGCAGAAGACCCACAACAAGATACAACAGACCAAAGGCTGTAAGAAACTGCCCTTTACCAGCATGAGAACAAAGGCTGATGGATCAAGGCATACACCGAGAAAGACATAATTTGGGAGAAGGATGCCCCAGTGCAGACGAGGAGAGCAACCACAAAGGATTGCCTGTCTACTTGCTTCATATCAGAATCAAGCTCTCAATGATCCTCACTGGATAGATGCCATGCAAGAACAACTTAATGAGTTAAAAAAAAAAAAATCAAATATGGTATCTTGTGCCAAGACCAAAGAACTATCCAGTTGTTGGCTACAAGTGGGTCTTCAGGAACAAATCTGATGAAAATGGAATCATCATCAGAAACAAGGCTAGACTGATGACCAAAGGATACTCTCAAGCAGAAGAGATCAACTTTGATGAGACCTATGCCCTAGTTGCAAGATTGGAAGCCATACGAATGTTCCTGACATATGCTGCCTACGAAGACTTCAAAGTCTTCTAGATGGATGTTAAAAGTTTTTTTCTCAATAGAAAGCTACAGGAGGAAATTTATGTCGAGCAGCCTCCTGGATTTGAAGATTTTGAACATCCAAACTATGTCTACAAATTAGGCAAAGCCCTTTATGGCTTGAAACAAGCTCCAAGAGTTTGGTATGAAACTCTTTCTACCTTTCTCTCTGATAATGGCTTTCAAAGAGGAAAGGTAGATACCACACTGTTTTTCAAAAAACGAAAGGAGCATACCTTATTAGTGCAAATATACGTAGATGACATCATCTTTGGTTGCGCTAACAACAAACTATGCGAAAGGTTTGCTACACTAATGAAATATAAATTTCAAATGAGTCTCATGGGTGAATTAAAATACTTTCTAGGTCTGCAAGTGAAACAGTTAAGTAAAGGAATAT
>JAOVYX010011304.1:0-33267 GCA_035668315.1 Drosera spatulata
GGTCATGGGCAGTTCGCCCCGGCGTTGCCTCCGGATGAGCCCTCTCCTCGTGCTTCTACATCAGCACGGCCATCGTCCTCCCGTGGTAGTAGAGCTAGACTGCCGGACATCGATCCTAGCTCTCCATTACATCCAGATACACACTGGTAAGATATTTACCTTATCTTTCCCTTTTGGATTCTCCTATATACATTTTATCTTCGATTACTAGACATATTTATCAAATACTTATGTGTATTTGGCACTATATGATGTAGGTTTTATCAAAGTGGCGTAGTCAGGACAGTCACTGGACCATTCATGACCTTTTATGAGGCGTTGTGGACTACCTATTCAGAGGTTCCACGACATGCACGTGATCGCATGTTCGATTGATTCTCGGTACGAGCCCAAAACCCCTTTTTTATGTTATCTCTAATTTTATTTCGATATATATAAATGTACTATAGAAATAAATATGTTCTATTGTTTCTTTTAGGCGCAATATACCTGGGATCCTTCACTCGATGCACGGGTACGCGCTGAAACGTTGTTTCCCAGACATCTTCTACAAGACTCGAATCGTTATCATTGACGGCCGATTCGACAGTGTACAGTGGATGCCCTTGGAGCTTCAGATGGAGCTCTTGGAGAGGCAGTGAGCGAGTGAGGATTTCCAGACGAAATCCGACATCGCCCAGCAGAACCGGACGAAGGGGATTGCGACACACACTCAGGGTAGTGTGTTCTCCGTCGCCATCGGGAAGAGGATGGTTAGTTTTTCGTGTTTTCTTTCTCATTCGATACATTTAAGATTTATACGTGTTTTATCATTTCATTAACAAAATTTCATATAACAATCATTTAAGCTTTAACTCATTATTTCGATTAAATAGTTTTAGGAGACGGCCTTGAAACGAAAGGTCATGGGCTCCGAGGTTTTTATCCAGACCCATAAGAAGTCGGATTCCCCTAGCGTTGTAGAGATCATTCAGCCCGGGAAGTCTATAGCGGACATTCCGTTAGTTGACGAGCCTGCGACATAGCTTCGGGTATCTTTTCTTTCGCTCCTTATTTATTAAATACAGTTTCTATTACATTTCACATTACTAATGCATTACAAATGATCTATTGTAGGATTCATATTTTGAGTGACTCGGTCAGCTGCCTGAGTCACAGATGGATGAGTCTGTCGATCCCGAGGTTGCTCAGGAGCAGTTTCATGCAGCGGCTGATCGGGCTTTCTTGGAGGTCTCTCGGACCGATAAGGGAAGGGTATATGGCATCGGCTCAGCTGCGAGCCAATTATACCCCCGATCCACGCTCAGGTCTTCATCTAGGAGTCAATCGCAAAGCCCTCGTGAGATTCCAGAGGATTACTATCGGTTGAAGGAAGAAGTCCTCACCCTCCGACAAAGCCAGGATAGGATGGAGCAGCAGATAACCTTCCTCTTCATGAAGATGGGCGAGGATACTTCCATATGTCAGAACGAGGCTGGTAGAGCTTTTTCTCCTTTTCAACCACCTCAGGATGACGATTCTTATCCCCCAGAGCAGCGCGATGTTAGACTAGCTGGCCATTGACGCCTATTAGGTTGTTGTACACTCAATACATTTGTATAATTCGAAATTTTAGTTCAATTTGATTGATGTTTATATATTTTTGAGTTTCTTGATGAGTTTCTTGATGTTTCAGGTACATGTATTTGTTTTGGCACGTGTTGAAATTCTGATTTATTTTTTAAAATTAAAAAAAATTAGCGACGGATTCCGTCTCTAAATGTTCAATAATTGAAAGAGATTTTTAGCAACGGAATCCATCGCTATTTTTTGAAGAAATAAATTAACGACAGATTCGGTCGCTAAATTTTAAAAAAATTGATAATGACATTTCGCAACGGATTCCATCGCTAATTTAAAATAAATGCATTCTCATTTATTTAAAATTTAATGACGGATTCCGTCGTTAAATGTCATTATTAAAAAATAACGATGGATTCCGTCGTTAAAAAACTCTTTCAATTATTGAACATTTAGCGATGGAATCCGTCGCTGAGTTTGCAAGTATGGGAAACAAAAATTAAAGATGAAAAAAGTCAATCCGTCTCTATAGTTTTGGTTTAGCGACAGATCCGTCGCTAATTTTTGGTTTAGCGGTCACGTTATTAGCGACGAAAATAATCCGTTGCTAATCTGTCGCTAAACATTTTTAGCGACGGTTTTTTGGCTTTTTGCGACGGAAATTTTCCGTCGCAAAATAGTCCTTTTTTTATAGTGTCAGAGCTTTGGTTTGAGAGATGGCAGATTCAAGCATTGTTGAGTATGGGATTCCTGAGGAGGTGAACACCGCGAATGTAACTACGCACAAAGGAAAGGGAAAGTCGAAAGATGTTCAAACCGCCTTGGAGTCACGACTCTCACGGGTGGAAGAGATCGTGGCTAAGATGGCGGATAGGTTGGAGGAAGATGTGCCTAGCAAGGATATTATCGAGACTCGGGAAGAATGCCTCAGGGGTGTGTTGCAAGGTGCTCTCAACTTTTGGTTGGACACTCTTCGCAAGGAGTTCCGAGCGCAAATAGAGAAGGTACATGCGGTGATGACTACTCTCCAAGAGGAGATGATGGTCTTGAGGGAAGAAAGTTCACTATACAAAGCGGCCATAACGAATGGAGGAGCAAGCTTTGGAGGGACGGCGCGGTTCGATCCCCCTAAGCCAAAACCGTTTTTCGGGAAACGCGATGCTAAGAAGGTCGACACCTTCTTCTTCATCATGGAGCGATACTTTGATCAATTGGACATAAAAGATGAAGAGAAGAAGATCAAAGCCGCATCTATGTTCCTCTCGGACACGGCGACTATGTGATGACGTCGTCGTTACAGTGACGTTTAAGAGGGAACGTTCACCATGGAGAAGTGGGATGACTTAAAAAAGGATCTCAAACTCCACTTCTATCCGGAGAATGCCCAATATGAGGCCAAGAGACGACTACGAAAGTTGAGGCAAACGGGCACGATTCGGGAGTATGTGAAGGATTTCACGGAGCTGCTCTTCCAAATTAACGACATGTCCGAGGAAGACAAACTCATCTACTTCGAGGATGGACTTCAACCGTGGGCACAATAAGACTTGCAACGACGTGGTGTCCAAACTCTTGTGGCGGCCTTAGCAACGCCGGAGTCATTCATCGAATTCAAGAGGAGCGAGTCTCCAAAGGGCAGGGAGTAGAGGAGTGACTCTGAAAAAGGTGGAGGAGAGATCGATGAAGGGATCAAGCCGACTTCGAGTCTCGCTAGCAAGAGTGACTCGAAGAAAGGAGAGAAAGGAGGGTGGAAAAAGAGCACATCCAAGGACGCGGTGAAATCCAAGGGTGAGGTGAAGTGCTTCTTATGCGATGGCCCTCACTTCGTTCGGGAGTGTCCGAAGAAGAATGCTCTTACGGCTGTGGTTGCTAGGGTGGAGGAGGAACCCATGCAAGAGATGGGATATTTAAGGATCCTTAACGCGATGAAAACCACGGAGGAGAAGTCTTCATCGAGGATCCTTAACACGATGAAGACCACAGAGGAGAAGACTTCATCGAAAGAGTTGATGTACGTCGATACGGTGATTGGATTGTACACAACTCATGTCTTGGTTGATATCGAGGCAACTCACAGCCTTGTCTCGCGGGGAGAGGCAAAGCAATTTGGATTTCGAGTTGACAAAGTATAAGACATGCTCAAGACGGTGAACTCGAAGACACAACTAATCGATGGCGTGGTCCCGTAGTGTACGGCTTCGTATTGGCGATTGGAAGGGATCAGTGGATCTCACGATCGTTCCCATGGATGATTACCCTTTGGTGCTTAGAATTGACTTCATCGAAGGTATGAAGGCGATACCAATCCCCTTTACTAATGTCTTACACATAATGAAGTAAGATGGAATTTGCATGGTCCCGATGGTGCGACGAGTGAAGAAGGCTCAAGCAAAGATGGTCGCAACCATGCAACTCTTTAAGAGAATCAAAAGTGAGGAAGCGACTCACTTGAGGAGAAGTGAAATCTCTCACATGGCAAAGAAGGTGTCAAAGATGATCTCACAAGTCATGTCGAAGGAACACGGGATGAAACCACCACCAAGACGGTAAGATGGGTGCTCGAAGGCTTATCACGACGACTCAAGGATAAAACCGAGTCATGCAAGTGCGTCGCGACGAGAACGTCCGCGACATAGGTGGAGGAGTATGTCACGGGCGAGCTAATTTATGAGGTTCCCTTGAAGAATTGTCTAGAGTTCTCCACATTTCTCTAGACAATGCTATATTTTTCTAGAGATGGGTAGAATGCTCTAGACTTCTCTACTTTTCTCTAGACAACTTTAGAGTTCTTTAATTAGGAGACATTCTAGAGAACTCTATGTAAATATTTTGAAAGAAGAGTTTAGAGGACTCTTGTACATACTTAGGAGGAGAAGGGTATGGAAGAGTCTAAATGGCAAGTTTAGAACTCTCTATGGACTTGTATATATAGGGGTGAGGCCTTTTGACCAAACCATCTAACTCATTCCATTCTTGTAAACTCTCAAACCTTTATAAGCCCTCAAGTATTCTCAATACAAACTTGTTTCCAAGTCTAAACTCTCTTGTGTTCTCAAACATCGTCTTTGGATGATGAGTAAGGCTGAACTCAAGCGAAGGAGGATGTAGTTTGAGTGTCGCACGAATAACAAAATTCTATCCCCGTGACATAACGGTACCTTACTAGATAGATCGGCCACCTCATCAACGCTATGATTCTAGAATATATATGTTGTAACTTTTAGTTTTATCAATTGTACAGGCAACATGTTGAAAGATGTACCTTTATTATACTTCCTTGCCTTTGTCGAAGGACATCAACGTAACAAGGTATCATAACGGGAATTACTTGAACTATACGACTTTAGTTCTTGCTGGTAGACATAACGTTTATAGAAATTCATATGAAATATTGTGTCATTGGAAAGATCCATATATGTTTCATTCTTACATGATGTCGAGTTTAGTTCCGAGAAATGGCACATTCTAGTTCACATGGGATTGATGTTGAGTTTACAGTTACATGTTTTTATTCGAATATATTGGAACTATTATTCATACAGGTTTCTTGTGGTCTTGGTTCATGCATGTCGACAAGCATGTTCATCTTGCTCCCTTTTTCTAATCCAATTATTTTTAGGCACGCCTACGAAAATTATATATCATAGGTTTGGAATTACGTGAGATTGTGATGTCTGGTCCCTTTCTATGATAGATATCTCATATAACATAATTTCTTTAGTTTTATGTATTTAATTTGATCACTCAATATTCTTCGTTGGAGTTGAATTGAATAGTTTAGAGTTTATGGTTGTTCACTAGTTTGATTCTCCAATTTAGTCGGTAAGTCAGTAAGAACATTTCATGGTTGCGATTCACCCAAGGACTACGTTGATAATTATGTACTCTTGATATGATTGCTAGCTAGTGTAAGACTGTGATCTTAGACGCTAAAGAAATGATAGTAGTTATTAATGTACGTGTTGGGTGATAAAAAGTGTTTATAAATGTTTATGATTGATAATGATAAGTTATAATTGATTGTAATTTTGTAATAAATAATTTAGCGTTCGATAAAAGGTGCAATTTAAATTTATTTTGTTTAATAAAAGATCATTTAAATAGATTATGACTTTAAATTGATAAACTGCTTAAACCTATAATTAAAAACAATACCAAATAGTTTTTCTAAAATTATAAAATAATATAAAATTGATTTTTATCAATTTTAAACCCAGTCAAACATTCCTTATGGTAGAATACACGCCTTTTTCAGTATTCAATATCACACATTTCATCTACGATACCAAAATGGAAAAATCTACTTGCCCCCGTGAAGTAAAAAAAATATTCTGCTTTTCATCTCATAGTTAACATAGCAATTGGACTTTGTAAACTGGTCGAGACAAACTTTGACGCAATACGCACAACAATTAAATAGTAGGAAAAAAACTTGGATACATGACCCTTGGAAAGATGAGGTTGGGAAATGTTTGTACTTGATATAATTTTGGGCCACAGGTTTCACAATGGCATAAACTTGGGCCGAGTTGCGTAGAAAGTGTTTAATACTATTGGATTTTGATGTCTGGGTCACTGGGTCCAGTTAAGAAGCCCAAATGAGCAATCCATCAGGCTTTGACTGGTTGGGCCGGTACTTTATGTTGATGTTGGGCCAGTTTAATTCTAGACTTAAATTGAGTCTAAGGAATTCTGATCCTCTCGAAATAAAGCAATATTTTTCGGCCCATTGTATTGCGGATTCCATATATGAAGCTCGAGGAAGCTTCCTTGGAAGTAGATAAGATTTCGAGCTTTAAGACAGCCCATATATCTGACGACAAAGTGAATTAAAATCCCCAACTCAAATTTTCCCTACACCATAATCCCATAAACGTTTAAGAACACGAATCATTTCCTATCTCAATACAGACTTACATTTCAATCCCCTTCCCATTTCAAAGGAATCTTAGACCTTAGAGGGGCTCGAAGCAGGATCCTTTGCTGTTGTTGTGCAAATGCACTACTAATCCAAGAACTAGCAAAAAGATAGAAAAAAAAATACAGGTTTTTTCTTTCTGGAAGATCCAATGGCGTTGCAAAACAGCACTAAGTGCTGTTGCACAACAACAACAGACAATCCTCCTTCCAGGGGCTCACCTTGGCCATTTCCTCATCCCTTTCCCGGACACACTCCACCTTCATCCCCCTCCATTATTTTCCTTCACATTTTCGTCAGTTATGCCTCCAATTTCATCGTATATTCAATTCAGTTCATCAACATCCTACTCATATTGAATTCATCATTTTCCTTTTCTTTAAATTTCAACAACCCTTTGAGTGTTATAATGTTGCATTTCAATATCTCGGTTTGAGCTTAACCGAGTTACATTCCTTCCGCACAAAATGATTTGAGCTCAAATTCGATCATTGACATGGAATTTCAAGAATCTTTTCAACCATTCGACATAGAGCTCGTTGCTCTTTATAGATTAAAAGATGATATTATCTTAATTTCTATCCGTAAATCAATGTCCCTTTTTTATGTATATAAAAAACTCTAGAAAAAATGCCCATAAATTAATCCTTTTTTGATGATATTGAGATATTTTGTTTCTCAATTTCAAGCCTATGTTACTCTAACCGACGATAGTGATGTGTCCAATATGTGCTATGTTATATAAGCAAAGACGGGGGTAATTGAAATGATGGTAGTGTGACAACAAGAAGACAGATCCTTCCCTTATAAGGCTTTTTTCTTCCAGTGTTCAACAAGAAACAAGATAAAACTCGAGTATTTTGTGACGTTTTTGTTTGCATGTACTTGGGTAGAAATTTGTGGCTTATGTAAAGAATGCAGTATATACGTATTTTATGGTATAAAATAAATGATTCACAGTAAGCATATGAAAGTTTTAGATTCATGGTGCACTTACTATACTTAGATATTGTAAGCATTTGTAAATGGCAAAACTGATATAGTGCAAAGTGTTTCAAATCTTGTACATATTAGATATGATGTAATATATATTTTGATAAAAGTAATACAACTATGTTTTAATGTAATACTTATATTGCGATTTTTTTGTATATACTAGATCCTTTGTAGTTACAATATTTTTTTGTATATTTAGAACTGAGGCTAACATTTCCCTGTTGAATTTGTTTTTTAGGTCTATACATGATGATAGTCCAATTTCCATTGCTCCTCTAAACACTAAGAACATATCCCTCGACACTTGGCGTGATTATATTCGAGGAGTAGGTCAGGTGTTTTCTAATATCGATGAGTTTCGTGTTCCCATCAGAAATAATGCTATTGTGACAAACCGTGATTCCAAGTTCAGGAAAAATAATAACGAGAAGGTAATAATTATTTGCCCTAACGAACCTTGCAAGTGGCATATCTATACAGCGAGGTTCAAAAGATCAGAGGAATTTACGATACGACGTTGTTTTCTGACACATATATGCGATAATTGGTTTAATATCGTTAAGAGGACATCCATAAATGAAGACGATATGGGTTTTTAATATTGTTAAGAGAAAGTTGAGACAGGCTCCGAAGTATCGGCCTATTGAGATTATATGCGATATTTACCGAAATTGTGAAGTTCAGCTTCAATATCATCATGCATGGCGTGGCAAGGAAGTCGCACTAAGAGAAATCCATGGTAGAGTTAGATGGTCATTTGATCAATTAAGATGGTATTGCAATACCTTGAAAATAACAAATCCAAGAAGTATAGCGGAGGACGAACTAGAGAGTGGTACTTCTCAATTCAAGTGATTGTTCATTATTTCAGAGCATGCTTGATTAGTTTTGCTAGTGGCTGTAGACCTGTTATTTTCTTGGATAGGACGTTCATCAAACGTAGATATAGAGGATGTCTTCTAAATGCTACAGCAAAAGATGCATATGGAGGTCTTTTGCCGATTGCTTTTGGTGATGTTAGTGCGGAAAACTCAAAGAACTAGGAATGGCTTTGTTTACAGCTGATAAATGCTATGTTAGTCTTTAATTGTGACATTTGGTATCGATATGTATTTTTCTCTGATCGTCATATTCGACTTTTGCGAGTTGTACCACTGTGTTTTTCTGAAGCTCTTCATTCTTATTGTCTTCGACACCTTGTTGACAACTTCAAGAATCAGGTCGACATCCAGTTCTGTAACTTTGTGCACTTTCAATCTATATATGAAATTTGCGGATCTCTTAGTTTTTTCTCAATTTCGCAGGTGCTAACAATGTTGAACAAGAATAATGGGATGATCGTTATCAAGAATGCTGCATATGCAACGACGATCGATGAATTTCAAAGTAACATCAATAAGATTATTGACATGATGCCACTATCTCAACAATCACTGCTGATTCCCGTTCAGAGTGTTGGTCTAACGTTTTGTTCCTTGGTTGTCGATAGGGTATTATGATAAACATTTTAGCAAAAAGCTTCAACAATTGGATCTGAGATACTCAATGATGGATCACATCAATGATGGATCAAATACGTGTACAAGTCATGAAACTCACGTGCGAAAGACAAGAAAAAAGAATTAAAGGCCCATCGGTGTTATACCACAAAAGATATTGTCAGAGGCGTATACTGAAAGTCATAAACTAAGCCTAACTCGTGCAAGCAGTACAACGTTTAAGGTGGTTGATCAAGAAAGAAATCATGTTGTGGACTTGCTTTAAAGAAAATCCATTTGTAGAGTGTGGCAGGTGAAGGAAATTCCTTGTAAATATGCATGTGCATGCATAGAGGCGAAAGGTGAAGCTTTGTACGACTATTGTGACAACTATTTCACAATCGAGAGCTACAGGATTATCTACATGGAGATCATCAATCCAATGTCGAATGGATCTCCACAGTCAGATTTCCAACACAACCATAACTAAATGCTGATAATCCCGCCTAATGTTTCTGCACAACCGAGACGTCGAAGGATAAGAGGAATCCCATCTCAGGTTATGCCGCAACCAATCAAATGTACGGGATGTAAAGACGTAGTCATAATAGGAGAACATGCCAGAATCTGGCCCATTGAAGTTTGATAACGCTTGAGTAACTATTATCGTAATGTTTATTAACGGTTATTGAGAAATAGCCATCGTACTATGAGACTCTATATTATGATATACTTTTGTTGCTTATGAGACTCTATAATACTAACCTATTTATTATGTTGATAGCATTGAGACTTGCTATGATCTATTATTAGGTTGACAAGATTGATTTATAATGACTTGTTATTTTCTATTATGTACAGTATAAATCAGGATCATTATAGTACACCGATCAGTAGACACAGTATACTATTGTATGCTACCATTGAATATGTTAAAATATACAGTATATAATGGTTTCATTGTAGTTCTCAATATAACAATTGTTGTATTAAACTGTCAGTTTGCATCACGGTTCGTAAAAAACGATATTTGCATTAACCTCATTCAATCAGAAACCCAAACAACCATAATTTTCCATGAACCAGATTTGATTACAAACCCAAACAATTGCTACAATTAGGAAAATTACATCATTTAAATAACAACGCCAATATATCTATTGCAACAACGGAAACAATGAGTGTTCTCAAGAACTTGATGACAATCTCCAAAGCTTTCACCCTGTCGGATAATGCAATACATCCACAACCACAATTATTTCCAACAGAAGTCGTGTTTGGCAAAATCGATTCGACATTGGGCTTGCACCAAGAGAAAAATCCACAATCTTCACATTTACAGTATAGTTTACCTTTCGTGCTTCTTTTCGGACTGACAATTCGAATTGGGGGAATCTTGTGGCAAGAACAATACTAAGCTGTGGTAGGTAACGAAGGATTGGGCATTGTCTTTCGTGCTTGATGCAATGATCTGCTTATAGAGAAGTGGTGGATTTGTGCAACTAGGGTTCAATGTGGTGGAACTGTGGAATTAGGGTTCCATGGGTGGATTATTGACAAAAGGACCAAAGGAAGGACAATTTGATCCAAATTTGCTGAATTGGAAGGGTAATTTAATCAAAATTGCTGGATTGGAAGGGCAACTTGAAAAATAAGACTAAATAAAGAGCAAAATAGTAGTTAATTTAATCTGTGTTATAGGATACAAAAAACAAGATGCAATATACATTGTCAAATTTACGTTTACATCAACATGAATAAATAGTCTAGATTGATTTTATGTACATACTTACAAGATATATAGATTAAAGCAACACATCAACTAACATTTGTTGGTAGTATCATGAGAACTTTTGAAATAAGATCAAATTGTCATGCAAGCAAGTAACACATCTTCGTATTTCTTGGTATTTGCTATGTTCATGAGACTAAAATTATTCTTGTAAGTGTTGAATCATGATCAATTTGTCATAGTATGAAGTGACACATCTTCACATTTGCCAGTATTTGTAAGGTCATGAGACAAAAACTGTTCATATAAGTATTGAACCAAGATCTTCAATATATAAGTTCAAGTAACCTCATGTAAATTTTGATCAACATTACACTATGTAAATGGATGAAGCTACTTTGTAATCTCACGTTAATGTTGATTATCTTCAACAAATTAAACCAATATTTCTAATTGTCCTACTTTGTCCAAAAAAGGTTGCATTCCTTTTCTATATTAGGATGTCACAAAAAGGTTGCAATGTTTACAAATTAAGTAAACTTTATGTGTTGAAAAATTACACTTTTTTCCTTCATAAATTAAAAAAAAAAAAAAAACTAATCTGAGAAGTGGAAACTAGGGAGTTTGGGAGGAAAAATGAGGAGTCTTCACATTTCAAAAACATGTTGCTCGTCCAAAGATGGGCAAAATGGATAAAGTTTTGGTTCAAGCACGTCCTCTTTAAATTGCATGCTCTTTCTCTTGGTTTCAACTAATTTGGATCAGAGGGAGTAAATGAGACGGAAACCACCACTATAATAGGTTGACAAAGGAATTTTGGAAGTATAGGATTAAACTAAGATGCAGTATTCAATGAAAAACGTGCTTGACACTTTAGAAAAAATGTAGCATAGGAAAGAACAAAAAGATGAAAATTATAATAAGATGAAGTACTTAAATCGAAATATACAGTACACCAAGGAAAACAAGCTGGTCATTTTTTAGAGAATGTAATATAAAACATAGCAAATCGATGACTCCTGTCATAAAATGCAACACAGAGTTAAGAAATATCATTTCCAAAAACAGCCATGTTTAAGTTTCAACAAAACAGCTTCAACATCCTATCCAAAAATAAGACCCAGACAGTACAAGCTTACGTCTCACAAAACATCACAAAACAGTTTAAACTTTCTATTTGAACACCTTCGATTTGTCTTCCACGCAATGCAAGACCTAGGCAATCCAGTCCTGCCATTTGTCTTTCCCAAACACAATGCTCGTCATGTAGGAGTTGAAGCGCGATCTCTACCCTCTTCAAGCCGATGTTAACCAATCTTGAACGTCCCCACAACTGACTAAGAAAACATTCGACCCACATACATACAAAGACACCATAATCCACACCTCCTTTTTATTGTCGGCAGTTGATCATGTGCTTTAACTCGTCCACATCGAACTCTATCCCATAAACCACGTTGATATAATCGACAATGAATTCCATTTATGCAGTCCAAATTTATAGTTAATAGAACTTTTAAAACATGAGAAAAAAAATTAACATGAAAAAAAATCTAAAAATAAAACATGAAAAAAATAAAAAATAACATGCTTTAGTCAAGGGAAGAATATAATGCTCATCACTCCTTCAGCCAACGGTTCGTTCACTCTCCAGTTCCATAACGAATTGTAATGCTTGATTTATCTTTCTTTAACATCTACAACTATGAGAGTCCAATGCCACCTTGGTTTGTCAAGAAGTGGGTAAAATACATATCGACAAGATAAAAACCTGTCTTTCTCGACTCATTGGTGTTGATTCCATTCAAGAACGAGTCAAGGTTATCTCTTGTTGGTGACTTTCTCTTACCTTTGGCGATATTCGCAATATACTGCTACACCAAGAGAATTTTTTTTTTTTATAAAAGAACAAACAGTAAAAATGCATCTAACGTATGATATGCTCATAACGGTTAAACTATAACAAATGATTCGAAGCTTTGACAGAAACATATCACGACCTCTGTTCCCCAAAAACCGATATCTCGTCCATTGCACAACAACCTTAAATATGATTTGATGGTATCTTCATTAAGAGGCTGTTTGGGATCATTGGAGAGCAAGCGAAGGACATCACTTCCTTACAAATCATATCCATCTTTTTAAACTACGACTCTGATGCATGGATACATATAATCCATATTACTTATCGACCAAGAAGGATAACAAAATTGCATAATCAAAGGAGAAAAAAAAAAACTGGTTTTCTTACTTATGATCAACATCATTCATAAATTGTTACCAAAGCAATCGATCAATTTTATCTTTCAGACGAAATTCACCAAAAAATAACTCCTAAGACTCCTTAACCTTTCGCTTCTTCCTTTGCTTTGGCGGTGTGACTCGATTGAAAGATCGCCTCTTCTTTCGACCGTCTCTTTTCTTCACACGACCCACCATGATTGTGTCAGAGTCATTGTCCTCATCCATATCAATCTTTAGAGAACTATAATCAAGCATCTCAATGGAGAGTATGTTCACCTGTTCCCTATTAGAATTCTTCATCTCCTCTCCGTCCATATCGTCCTTCTCTCCATCATCCTCAGCCTTCTTCTCTCTCTCATCCTCAGCCTTCTTTCCTCCCTCATCATCAGCCTCAACCTTCCTCTCTTGGCATCAAACCCTGAATTTCCTAACTTCTTGTCTCCTTCATCCTCATCCTCAGCCTTCTTCTTTCCCTCATCTTGATCCTTATCATTCTGCTCTCCCTCATCCTCATCCTCAGCCTCAACCTTCCTCTCCACCTTATCTGTTTCCTCAGCCTTCTTCTCCTCATCATCATTCTTGAAAGCCATCATCATCTTCTCTGCCTCATTGTCATGATCATCCACATTTGTAAAATCAAAATCCTTATATAAATCATCTTTCTTACTCCATCCATTATCCTTTTGATTCTCCTTTGCAATTTTTTTTCCCCTCTTTTTTTTTTTTTTCTCTTCTGTTTTTTTTTTCCTTGGTATCGCTGTGAAGTCCTTCTCCAATATGTGCAAATAGGCTGTCAATCTAGTAGCCTGTAAAATTTTTAAACATAGGAAAATAAACACAATATAGTATACCAAAATTAAAGTTAAGGCAACAGAATAATTTTGAAATACATAGAAACTCAAATTGCAGTACAAGAACACAAGCCTAAGCTTTTCTTGTTCGCTTGGTATTTCAGGTCCCAACAATAACACTTTCTCATCACTAGATGGAACAAAGTGGACAATTTGAGAGGGCTACACATTAGCAAGCAACTTTAGTGTGGCCTCAGGATTACATTGAACCTTTTTCTCTTGTCACCAAAACATCGTAGGAAACCTATAACCATAGACGAGTTCAACATTGTGCCCTCCAAGTGCTCGTACGTCCACACCTAACATACATATAAACAACAAAAAATAAAATAAAAATAAAGCCATTAAATATATGTAACCAAGGAATTAAAATAAGCTAATCGACTTCTATCATAGGACATATATCAAAAGAGCAAAGACACAGCCATCCAAATACGCTGCCTTCGGAGCATCATCCTTGTCCTTTTCCCCCTTTCCCGGGCATCTTTGTATCCATCGTTTTGAAATTTGGGATAGCTTTGATCAAATAACCATACACAGTAGCGCTCCAAGCAAATTCCCACAAACGCTCAATGTCATCGACGTACGCAATGTACCTACTCGACTTAGAGAATATGAAATAATTGCACACAAACAACACAAATACTCGAACAAAAGCATTCGCTTCCTCATGTCAACTGCTATGGCAAGATCAAACATCATCTTACACAACACTTTTCTATCCAAATTTTTCTTCGAATTTTTAAACAACCTCTTGTACGTCGTATTATTACACGTCCCTTGGAAATTGACACGCAAACCACTCATCCTCATACCAACTATCACAAAAATATGTTTCTTGTTGAATGAAACGAAAAGATCATCGACGCCAACAACCATGCCTAGAGGGTCATGATTTCACTTCGTGACAATTGTTTTCAAACGAGGGGAACTAACATGTAACCTCGACGTGTACGAAACATATTCTAACGGATGTTTCTCAACTTCTTACGACACAACCTCGATACTGCATCGTTAAAATCCAATCTTTTTGTAAAAAAAATAAAAAAAAAAATAGAACACCCATATTACAGGTCTGATGGTCTTCGTACCTTCTTCACTGTTTTCTATCCATCCTTTTGATCTTCTCCTCGTGGTTTTCATTTGCTCCTCTTCTATTCGTTTCTCATGGTATTCCTCCCATGCTCCAATATCCTTTTGATGAATTTTCACCCTCCAATTGAACCCAATTTTTGACAGTGTCAATAAATTGAATTGCTTTCTTCTTTCCTTTTCTCCCCCTCTCTTTCCCCATGTCGATTGTGTTGGTGGTGGTGACTGTATAAGGTTTTTATTTGTGATCGTTCGATTTGTGGTGTTTCCCTAAACTCGATTTTGGTGGTGGTGATGGTGGTTTTGATTGAACCGGTGGCGGCTTGTAGGGGGTTCAATTGTGGTGGTGGTGGTTGTTATGAATTGTAGTGGTGGTGGTGGTTTTGAGCACAACGGTTTCAATGTGGTGGTGGATTTGGTGGTGCTCAAACTCGATCATGGTGGTGGTGATGCATGCCTATGGTTTCAACTATGATGGTGGCTGTGTAGCGAGTTCGATTGTGATGGTGGATTTGGTGGTTTGCATGCAGAGAGAAGAGGTGAATGAGAGTTGTTTCGATGGAGGGTTTTTATAAAATTTCACCCATGCTCATGGTCTTCCTCCCATCCTTTCGATGAACTTTCACCCTCCAATTGAACCAAATTTTCGACAGTGTCATTAAATTGAATCGTTTTCTTCCCCCTTTTCTCCCCCTCTTTCCCCATGTTGATTGTGTTGGTGAAGGTGACTGTCTAAGATTTTGAGTTGGGGTCGTTTGATTTGTGGTGTTTTCCCAAACTCGCTTTTGATGGTGGTGGTTCTGGCTATGACGGTGACGGCTTGTAGGGGATTCAATTGTGGTAGTGGTGGTTGTGAATTATGATGGTGGTGGTTTTGAGCACAACGGTTTTGATGTAGTGGAGGATTTTATGGTTCCCAAACTCGATTGTGGTGGTGGTGATGAATGCCTAAGGCTTCGACTATGGTGGTGGTTGTGTAGGGGGTTCGATTGTGATGGTGGATTTGGGGGTTTGCATGCAGAGAGAAGAGGAGAATGAGAGTCGTTTCGATGTCATGGAGGGGTTCTATGAATTTTCACCCATGACCTTGGTCTTCCTCCCATGCTCCAATATCCTTTCGATGAATTTTCACCCTCCAATTGAACCCAATTTTCGACAATGTCATTAAATTGAACCACTTTCTTCTTTCCTTTTCTCTCCCTCTCTTTCCCCACGTCGATTGTGTTGGTGGTGGTGACTGTGTAAGATTTTGATTTGAGGTCATTTGATTTGTAGTGCTTCCACAAACTCAATTTTGATGGTGGTGGTTTTGACTGTGATGGTGGTGGCTTGTAGGGGGTTCAATTGTGGTGGTGGTGGTGGTGGTTTTGAGCACAACGGTTTCGATGTGGTGGTGGATTTGGTGGTGCCCAAACTCGATTGTGGTGATGGTGATGAATGCCTAGGGTTTCGATTTTGGTGGTGGCTGTGTAGGTGGTTCGATTGTGAAGGTAAATTTAGTGGTTTGCATGCAGAGAGAAGAGGAGAATGAGAGCAGTTTCGATGTCGTGGAGGGGTTTCATGAATTCAAAAAATTGAAAAAGATAAAATACAAAGTGAGGGATTGTATTGTTTGACTTGTTGACTTGGTTTGTGTTTAAACTTTTCCGAATTCTTGCAAAGTGATGAGTGATGTATTAAACCTGATTTTGTACTTAGAACAAGTTCCATAGGAGAGACGTTTCTTTGTAAGAGTCGATTCTTTTACTTTTCAGTTTCAGTTTTTTCTACTATTTTCTCAATGATCAAATAGAAATAAAACAATGTAGAAAATATAAATGACATCAGATTTATAGTGGTTCGTCCCCAAGTTGATCAGGGAGTTACATCCACCCTTCACACACAGCAATGACACTGTGTAAAATCACTTTATAAGTACACCCTTGCTCTTTTGCTCATAGATCACACACTTCAAGACTGCACTTGTAATTCCTAACTCTAGGATAATTACAAGTCGTCTATCCTATATATATCCCTAGGCTATAAAAAACTCAATTACAGACACACCCATGTGACTATACGACCTATACAAACGTAGGTCCAAGGTTCTCATGCAACACAACACTCCACGACTGTGGTTGGACATACATCTTGATAACAAATCGACTCAATAAAATATACAGACTTGATACCTCATTTAACTAGTGAAAGCAGGAGCACTAAAGGTTCGAATATATCTTAGATTTTCATATAAAACATGAAATCCAAACCTTTCGAATCATCAAATGTAGGTTGCAAACTTTTTACCTTGAAAACGCTTGAAAGGTTTTTCCTATAAACCTCTTTGTGATTCGCACACCTCAAAAATGTTTTCTGACTTGTTTAAGTAATAAACATGTTGAACAGCATCACATAGGAGTGAAAACGTGGGAGAAACTAAATATAATTTGATTATAATCTTTTTCCCGTGTTTTCCTAGATTGTAGGATTATCTCATAACTGAAAATGGATAGTCAACTCACTCCACTTAAAACATTTCTGGTTTAAAAAGATATTTTTTTCTTATCAGAAAATCATTAAAATATGTGATAAATATATTCATAAATTAACGATCCGAAAAATCAGAGATTTATAATAGAATCTGTTACTGACAAGAGACGGTTCTTTATAGGGATCGACTCTTGCAAAAGCAATTTTTCCTTTGGTAATTCAATAGATCCGAAGTGTTGATTATTTCGACTGACTAAACAAGCATATCATACATATGAACACTTTAGTACACACTGCACAACTGATCTCCATTTTGCATCTAGTAACTCTTGTATTTGATCTTGAGTTGCTTCACGAATACTTGAGGTTTTTATTCGATCCAAGATCTCCACTTTATCCATCAAGACTATGATCCATGAGTCTTCATCCATCAATACCAAATGATCATCGAATCCATTATTTGCTTGTTCCAATATTTCATGAGATCTATCAAACTTCAAGCCCAAAGTTTTGCACCGACACTCATTAAAACTCAAAACAATATTAGTACACATCTGTTTATAAACATCAAAACACATTAGGTTCAACATTTACACAAGAAATGATATTCGGGTTGTGTACTGTCGGGTAGATCAAGAACGAATAAACGTGGAAAAAGGACGAATGTCTAATTCAAGGTTATCAAGTTGAGCCCTTATCAAGACAAACACGAGAAGGAGCATAGCTTTTACGTCCATGCTTAATAATTTATCTTGTCAAGCTTAGGGGACGTTGTGTCTTGTTGCATAAGGTTATGAAAATCAAAACAAAATAATAATAATAATAATAAGAAGAAGAAGAAAAACAGTAGCGAAAAGCGAAATCATTTTACAAAATAAATGATATTTAGTAAAACTTATCTTGAATATTGTATTAAGATAAAATAAAATATCATTTTCTAGGGTTTTCTATTTTTTGTTTCTGTTTCATCCATTTCAAAAACATGAATCTGACTAAAATACTTCTATTTCATCAGTTATTAAAACGAAAATAGAATCAGAAGTGATATCACACATCCAAAGTCCCTTCACGCATCACCAACGCTCGAGTCATTGAACAATATCAGTATCATGAATAAAGTCGTTAAGCAATCTTTTACTAAGCGGTAAGGTTATTTTCCCTCGCTTGAACTTTCCGTGTAAGTGCGAGTCGCTTTCTATTTCTTGAATTGTACAAAGCAAGATAAGACATAAGTGTTAGTGAAATTCACACGTCCTAAGCGCCAACGTAGAGCTAGGTATAGTGCCCATTATTTCACAAGCCCTTTGATCATCTCATCCCTTTGCAACTCATGGATCTCTCTTTTGTTCTTACTTAAAATCACTTACAAGCCAAGTACGTAGTTGAGTCTATTCCAACATTATGTGATACACATTTGTTGATCCATTAGACGAAAGTTTAAGAGAAAAAAAAAAAGGAAAGAAAAAAAAGGAAGAAAAGAAAAAAGCGTTAATTACTAATGTCATTTTCTGATACTATCATTAGGATGATCTCACGAGTGACATATATCCGTGTACATGCATCCTAGGTAAGTATAGGAACAAAAAGGATGCCGCTATTTTTTCTTATGAAGCAAATGGACGAGTTGGGAGATTAATGGGATGTATAAATCGTAAGCTACAAAAGTGTTCGACTTTTTATCCAATAGAAAAGTAACTTTATATCAAAAACGACCTATCCATTTACGTGTAATGTTCAGCACTGCATGCATTAGGAAGACATATAACTGTAACATTAAACCGAACGATAAGAATGTCGTTCAACTTGGTTCAGTGAGCGACACAAATTCCATTGGAACTTTAAAACCGATAGCTTCCGCTTTGGAATGCGTGGTGCATTGTTCTGAAGTTATGAATGGCTTATGTGAACTACGAATAACGTGATGGTAGGTCAAATTAAAGGGACCACCAATGTTATAGACACCTAAAATATGGGAGCATATGGTTCGTTGTGGACAGTTGATGGACTTGGTTTAGTGTTCGTAGGCTTTAAACTTCCGGGAAAAGGTTTCTGCTACCACGAACACGAAGTAACATGTTGCGGACTAGTTTTCATCACAAATTTAAAATTTCAAAAAAATAATTAGAATTTGAAAAAATATTTTAAAAGAATGTGTGGCGACAAAGGACTGTTTTCGTCATATGTATTGACGCTAGAGTTTATTTGGAATAATTTTGATGCATGGGCATCGACGACGTTACTAATGTTGGCATGCAATAGTTTTTAGAAACGAATTGAAAGGTCTCGATGTCTAAGCACGATGAAATTTGGTCGGTCCGTACGAAACATGGAGACAATCAAAATTCCACGATCAAAACATGGAGTCGATTGGGGCACTTTTTAGGCGTTTTTAAGTTTTAATATTCATTTGATGGCATTTTCATAATTTTCTTATTTTTAGGGTTTTCTAGCTATTTAAAGATCTTTTAGCGATTATTTTATTTCAGTTTATGGAGATTTAAAACAGAAATGTTTGACTTTTTCAAAATACTAATATAAAATAAAATAAAATAATAAATAAAAAGCTCGTAGAGAACTGACAGTGTTTTGTCATAGTATAGTCATCTCATTTTGCCTAGATCTGTGTTTTGTCGTGTTGTTCTTGCACCAAATTTGGTTGTGCGCGCAGAAATATAATTACAGTACCACTCATCGAGTAGATTCACATCTATCATCAATCTTCACATTGACGATTTCCGTCATCTACTGAAACATTCTTCGACGGTATAGACCATCATGGATTCTATTAACACTAAGTGACTTGTCACTTATGAAGTAGTGATCACTATAAGATCCAGTACTGTAGGTTTTTTGGTTTTCATCGATGTCTACAACATTCAGTGGGGCTCTGCAGCCCGACGTGCTTTTGAAATATGAACCTGAAAGACATTCGGGCCATCACATACCTATCTAACCAGAAACCCAAGAAGGTTTCCCGCAATAAAACTGCTTTAGAATCTTGTAGAAATGTTGTTCTAAACTCAACTGTGAAGACTTCGAATGTCATATTGTGATGTCTTACATAATGGGAGACGGTTGTGCTCAATTGGATCATAATCTCTCGCCCTTTCGCAAATGTCGTTGGAGCATAGCTTGTCGGTTTTCTTCGACCAAGCAGGGCACAAATTGCTTAGCAAGGTACTCAAGTTAGGATTTGCTGACTCTGTGTTATGAGGTCACTGTAGTAGTTTAGCAAATAGAGATGCAGTCAATAATCTCAATACAAGAAAGTTTACTTTGTCAGGGTAACTCATACTTTCAGAACAATCTTGCGCTGGTAAGAGAAACGACAGAGGGAACCAAAGGTTCACAACAACCTAAAACAAAACCAAACAATAAGAACAATTTAAACCTGCATTGCTTATTTGCTTTGTTTGGGTTGTTCTGGACCCTTGGATCCTTCTGCTATTGCAACAGCACAACTAGAAATCTTGTTCCACGCTTTTAATGGTAGTCACTTTATTCCACTGAGTACGTCCTCAAGTTAAAAAGAGGTTTTGCGATGACCTCCTCAAGATTTAAGCTTGGTGATGATAAATGTAAAATAAAAATATCAACCGATGCATCGCGTATGATGCATTTAATAATGGTAGATGAAAGTATGCTTGATTGCACAAATACGGACTACTAAGTTTCCCTATTTATTGTCCACTTAATACTCGCAAATACTGATCGAGCTGCTCTTTTTTTAAACCCTCTCTTAGTTTGTTATGCTTTGCACACATATTGCCAAATTATTGTAGTACTACATGCTTGCACACATTGCCATGTTGGAGTATATCATTCCTCTGTTTCCATAGTCATGTCAAATGCGCTCATATTAATCATTTACAGAAGGCTCCTACACTACATTAATATACCAAGTTATAGCAACCAAAACGCTACGGAAACATTTGATCCAACAGCAAGATTATGGCCATTGCTAGACTTGAATCAAATCCCGGCCGCACAATCAACTGAAACACTTCGGAGCCAAATGAGACAGATTCATTGCCAGTTTCCTTGTTCTTGATCTCTGCCACGACATTTCTCGATTGGTCAAACACCTTGCAGGATCTTTTGGTATATGAACCTTCAATAGTATAAGCCGGTCGTGTATCTTGGGAGGACCCGAGAAATGTAACATGAGCGAGCACATTGGACGAATGGGTGTTCCATCTCCTCCGCCCTTGCTTCTTCACCGATAGCATTGGCTTCTCCGATTCTTCTCCCTCGTATGTAAACCATGTATCCGTCAGACTCAGCTTGTGAGTACGACGAACGGAGTGGATTGGTGTGCCTTTGTGATCCATCAGGACAACTTCGCCTGAATGGCCCTTGTAGTTATCTACACGGAAGACCAAATCGCCTTCTGTACCAAAGACAGTGAAACCGTCGCAGCCGTAGACCAGCGATTTCCTCCACACGGTTAATGACGTGCTAGGAACATCATTCCCTTCAATATTTTTGTGATCATTGCACTTAGGTTGAGGATGCACGGTCGCCCTCGATCTTCTTATCGTTCTCATGAGTTCCATTTTTAGATTCTGTCTTGTTCAAGATATAATGGTTTCGGAGAGATGAGTATCCGAGAATGATGAGAATGATGAGAATGATGAGAATGATGAGAATAAAGGGAGTTGATGAAGTGAGTTATATAGGGAGAGTTGGATAGAAGATGCCAATTGGTTACTTTGTGGTCGGACCTTGCTTTTGATATTGAGGGCTAGTGGACCTATATGCCGCAATTAGGGGCCAGAGTGGTGGTAAAGGTACCTTCTCAGTATATGGTGGAGGCCTCGTTTACCGCGTCTACTACGTTTTTCCCAGCTGTTCATGATTCCAGTCGAGTTAGATATTAACACAATTAAATGGGAAAATAATATATAATTCTTTTGAATTTTAAAACTTTCACATATAATCTTTTTAATTTTGAAAATAATTATATGCTCATTTCGAGAAATTATCCTAAAAAAATAATTATAACTTTAAATCAAGGTTTTTTTAAAATTTAAAAAGATTAAATAATTATTTTCATAATTTATAGAATAAAATATAATCAAATAATAGTTGACGAGGATTAATGTTATTCTCCCAAATAATTAAGATTTCAATAGTTTTTAATCATCTCGAGTTGGTTTTATCTCGTACTCACCTGAAGATTGGAACTCAAGTCGGTGGGAGAATTCAAAGCCGAACTCGAAGAGGATTTTTGATAGTCAACATGATTTGAATGAGCTTTTTCATTTTGACTTATTTAGCATATTGGACCTTTTTTTTCTATTCAAATAAAAGAACAAATAATAAAGAATATAATTTTTTTCACAATAATTATAAACAATATAATTAAACATAATAATTAGAAAAACAAAGTAATATATATCATACATACAAAAATAACAATAGTTATTTAAATATTTGAAGCTTTCGAACTTGTTCAAGTAGAACTCTTGTAGATCTCAAAACGGCTTGTAAAACTTTTGAATCCGGGATTGTGAACTATCCATCGAGTTTCTTGAGCCCGAATTCAGTTACCATGTATCAACACTAATCCTTTCATTGCACTTTGACCTCACTCGCGCACACCCTGAGAAATTTCTCAGGAGGTCACCCATCCCAAAATTGCTATCGAAAAGGAAGATGCACCTTGTTGATATAGGTAGTACAATCAAACCATTTAAGCATTTCTTTGGGGTATTACATACACTCCCACTTAAAGAACGCAACGTTCTCGTTGCGACTTCAAACACGACACACAGCCACAGAACCTTCCCCCGCTAGGCGCCTGACCTGCACCTCTTGTCCACAGGTCCAGCACACGGTCGCAGGGTTGCTCTGATACCATGCTGTAACGTTCCGGCCAAATCCTTGTTACCGGGTCGTCACCAAGAACCGCTCGTCAGTCTGACAACTGGCCCCACAGATTAACACTAATCCTTTCAGTGCGCTTTGGCCTCACTCGCTTAGGAACTTTCCAGGAGGTCACCCATCCCAAAATTGCTCCGCGTTAAACACGCTTAATTGCAGAGTTCTAGAGTGATGGGCTAACGAAAAGAAAGGTGCACCTTATTGATATAGATAGTACAATCAAACCATTTAAACATTTCTTTGTGGTATTAAATGAAAAGTTCACATCAAGAAATAATGGGAGAAAAAGTTTAAAAATAATGAGGACTAATGACATCAAGGAGAAAAGGTTTAATGACATCAAGAAACATTAATAAGGACTAACCAAAGAGAGTCCTACATTTGTATTATAGATTTATAAGGACAAGTCCTAAACCTGATTTAAGTATAATAATACAGTTTTAGTAATATTTAAAAAATTTTGAGTAATTATTTGTAAACTTTTTTTAATAAATATTTTATAAATTTTATTGTTAACTTTATCATTTTCTCAGTATTCCATTTTCGAACAATTGTTATTTCAATTTGTTATGCTAGAACTTTTCTAAGTTTCACGTATTTGTTTAATTATTATATGGTTTATTTTGTTGAAGATGCATCATAAAAGGTTGGTAGTTTGAATTATTTCTAATGGTAATTGAATATTGTTGGGTGGTGAAGATTCATGAATATTAATTAATTATTATAGATTTGTTATGTATTAAATGTATGACCAACCAAACTTGGTATCAAACTTTGATATCAAGTAACCCAAATGAAGCATTACATATATAAATAGATTTTGTGATTCATAGTTTATTACTCCCTCCGTCCCAGATAAATTACGTTGTGTTGACTTAACATGATTATTAATGAATGGATCGATTTTATGAATTTTACCAATATACCCTTATTAGTATAGCAAATGAATTATGAGTGAATAGGAAAAATAAATGTGAAATTTATGAGTGGGAGGAGAGAGAAAAAATAATGATGAAAAAGATAATTTGATATAAAATAGGGATATTTTAGAATTTTTGATATAAAAAACTTACTAATTTAAGAGACGTCATAATTTATGTGGGACATATAAATTTAATAGTGTGTCGTAATTTATCTGAAACGGAGGAAGTATTTCATTTATTGAACCAACAAGAACTACTTTTTATGATTTTGTCTACTACTCCCTCCGTCCCAAAATGATCGCAATATTTTGGCATGGCACACGTGTCGATGCAAAGTTTGACACGTGTGCGACGACGTCAAACGTATTTTTTTTTTATAAATTTATCGTGAAATATTAAAGGTTGTGTAAGTTGCGTTCTTCAACGTAATATATGTTACGGAATGATCAGACGCGATTTGAAATGAAAACGAGACTTAGATTCATATGTATAAAATAATACAAAATACATATATGTTGCAATTATTATGTGACGGAGGGAGTATTTTATGACAAAAAATAACAAGTGAAAAACAAAAAATTGAAAGAAATATGGTTTTTACTCTCGATATTTTGTTTTCTTTAACTAGTGTATTTCGAAATCATGAAGTCATTAAGTCAAGAGGTAATTCTATGATAAACGACCCTTTTTCTTATCATGAGTCCTAGGGTTGGGCGTTTCATAAATAGGACACTAAGAATAATTTATCTGTTGATAAAATTATGTATATATTGTCTTTCTTATATCTTATGGAATTCCACACGGTTATGGGGATTGATAGCTTTTCTTTTCCCAGCAAAAATGGTATAGAAAATGGTATAGGATACTTCGTTTTTCATTGATCCTTCTTAGAAGCGCAACAACTTCTGCTTTAGTAGTATGTCTTTTGGTACTTATTGTTTTTGTTTTTGTTTTTTTTTTAATTTAAAGGCTTCCGCTATTTTGAACATCAACGTCAAAGAGTCTCCCGGAAACTATTTAAACTTATATGAGCCCGTGAATTGTTGTTGCATATTCAGCTCCGAATGCACCAATAAGTCAGGAAAGTCTTGCAAATGACATGTCTCTGGTATTTTTGATAGCTTAATTTGATGATCGTCTTCCACGCTGAGCACATGATAACTTAATCTCCAGGATGCAAAATAATTGAGGATAAAAGTAATCGTACCTTTGACCCTCAACAACACTTGTCTATTACTAGAAAAGTAGATCAATTTTCCAAAGCGACATTTACCTTATGATAGTGGGATTAAGGATATCATTACTGCACTGAAACATAGTATTTAAAAGCGCATTATCCTAATGTTTTTCATATTTGAACCCATCTCTTTGGTAATTGGTGATCATATAGCTATCACAAAAAATGTAAGAGACACTCTTTTATTCGAGGTATGTTCAAAATTTTTTCTATTAAATTGATAGAAGTACCAACATGCTTTAACTGTTGACAGATCGAGCCAATTAAATCAAAGACAAGTATCATAAAAATGTCGTGAACATAGACCACGTCGAACATTCCTCGACCGATACCCTTCTTTACTCTCAACTTCTAAAATCTAAAAGCAAATACGTATCTTCTCCCTCGTTCACTTCCCCTTCCCCTTCTTGGCATTAAAGTGAAAAGTCAAGTAGGCTATATGCAGAACTCTACGCATAAAAAGGCTTTTGTTACATCGAACTGCAAAAGTAAACAATAGACTTTCGTCCAACATCAATTTCATAATTTTTTATCCCTTTCTTTGCAATTAATTACTACCTTTTAGAACATTATCCAAAAACAAAAAAAAACCTTTCAGAATAAATTTTTTTTACCTACTTTGAGAAAAAAAGGATTAATTTAGAACGATTGTTTACGGTTTTGTTGGTCAAAAAGTTACGAACGATATTTATTATTACAATGTTGTTATATCTGCGACGGAATTTGTCGCGAAATACAATTTATGAAATTTTTTATTAGTTTTTTTGTTTGTGATGTAAACATTTTTTTTCATATAAGATGATATGTTTAAGTTTGTTACATCAAAATAAAATAATTTGTTAATATTGATTTTTTTTTCATTAGAACGAAAGTATATTTTGTTAACATTATAGTTTGATATATTAGTAATCGCTTATAACACATAAAATAAATCAAAACTTAAAAAAGTAAAAAACAAAAAACCTATTATTTGGGAATATCTGGTTATATGCAATGCATATCTTATGAACTTGTAAGGTTACGATTTAGTATTTAGGGTTAGGTTTAATTATTTACATGTCAATGTGTAGAGACGGATCCGTAGCAAACTGAATGTTTTTGCGACGGATCCGTAGCAAAGTTATCATATCTGTGACGGAATCCGTCTCGAAATACAGTTTTTAATTTATTATTATTATTTTTGTTTATGGTGTAAATATTTTTTCCATGTACGATGATACGTTTAAATTTGTTACATTAAAATAAAATAATTTGCTAATATTATTTTTTTTCATTAGAAAGAAACTATATTTTGTTAACATTAAAGTTGTGATATATTATTAATCGCTTATAACACATAAAATAGATCAAAACTTAAAAAAGTAAAGAAAACCTATTATTTGGGAATATCTTGTTAAACACAATGCATATCTTATGAACTCGTTTCAAGGTTAGGATCTAGGGTTTAGGTTTAGCTTTAATTATTTACATGTCAATGTTTAGAGACGGATCCGCAATAAATTGAAGGTTTTTGCGACGGATCCGTAACAAAGTTGTCATATCTGCGACGAAATCTGTCACGAAATACAGTTTTCAAATTTTTTTATTTTTTTTATAGTGTAAATATTTTTTCCATGTACGATGATACGTTTAAGTTTGTTACATAAAAATAAAATAATTTGCTAATATTAATTTTTTTTTTCATTAGAACCAAACTATATTTTGTTAACATTAAAGTTTGATATTTTTTTATTATAGTTTATTTATAACAAATTTGTCATATTTACAATAGAATCCGTCTCGAAATACAGTTTGTGAAATTTTTTATTATGTTTTTGTTTATGGTCTGATTTCACATTTCTAGGGTAATTTCCCCTTTTTGGTACATCCCTACTTTATCTCATCCGAATGGATTCCAATTTCCATGATCGACACTCAAGTAAAAGAAAACAACAAGATCTAGGGTTCGGTTTGCTACAGAAGACGAGAAGGAATGGTTGAAATTGGTTTTTGGAAAGGAAAGGAGGAGCCCGCTATTTCGTTGACAGAGAAGGGGTTTTTAGAGAGAGAAAACATTGTTTTAAACAGAATATGGTATAGGCACAACTCATTCCTTATTTTTAAAATTACAAAAAACAAGGTACTCCCTCTATTTCAAAATATCAGCAATTTTTTGATTCCATATATATATTTATGTGTGTTAAATTTGATAAAGAAAGAATTTTTATTTTTATTTTTGTGATAGTGGAGTTTAATGTAACAAATGTGATAAAGAGATAGTATGTGTAATGTAGCAAATGCTGATTGTTTTAGTATTTTTTTTATATGAAAATATTAGGGGATATGATATATTGTATATATTTTAGGACCATTCAAATAAACAAGTGTTACTTATATTATGAAACGGAGGAAATATGACATATATCTTGTGATATTTATGCATCTCAAGCACAAACGTAGAGGGAGGCATAGAGTTTATTATCTCTGCTAGCCATTTTCACCTCATTTTTATCTTTCATTAATTTCATGTAAATTAGACTTCGTGTAAATTATCAATAGGTCTTATCTCTGCTAGCCATAACTTTTTAATTACTATTTGGTCTTATTTGGTTTGATTTTAAGATTGATTTATCGTCTTTTCTTATCAGATATCATTGAATTGAAGTCTTTTATTTTTCATAGATGATTAATTAGTTAATAAGACATAATCGATTGGTAAATATTTTATATTTTGATGACTAATAGATGATTCTCTGTTTTTTTGTTTGGTTAGTTATTATAATCACTTATCATCCATTGACTCAATTATCATTTATCACAACTATATATTTTATTAGATGCTGAAAACCTATAACAAAATAGCAAAGAACTACTAATTTGTCACTTAAAAAAAACTAGTAAATGTCATTTTTCATAACATGAGAATGATCTCATGAGTGACGTCCATCGGACACATACATGCATCCTAGGCAAGTATAGGAACCAAATGGAAAGCTATGTTTTCTTTACAAAACAAATTGACGAGCCAGTTAGGAGATAACATAGAGTGGAGGTCATAGATCATAAACTACAAAGGGATCGATCACCTTTTTTATCCATTTGAAAAGAACCTTTTTAATACAAAAAGTAGTTATGCGTGTACGTGTTATGTTGAACATAGCATGCAGTATGAAGACACTTAACTGTAATAAAACCGATCAGTAGATAAGTCGTTCAACTTGGTTGAGTGAGCGGACATACGTACGTTGCATCAAAACATTGGAATCGATAGGTATAGCTTTCACTTTGGAATGAATAGTAAGTATGAATAGATGTCAATGGCTTAGGATGAGCCATGTCAAAGGATCGATAAGGGAAAAAAAATATCATAAAAAAAAAGAAAAAATGAATAGAAAGGTTGTCACAAAAAAAAAAAAAAAAAAGAATAGAAAGGTCAAAGGGACCGTGCATGTTAACCTTATAGACTCCTAACTGATGGGAACATATGGTTCCTTGTAGACAATTGATGGACGTGGGAGGTGCCTCAAATAGTCTTTCCGCGTGGTTTCTCCTTCTTACGTTCTCTTCGTATGATGTCTCCACGTAGTTTGTCCTTGTGGCCTTCTTCATGTTTTCTTCGTGTCTGATTTTGGTGTATAAGAAGAAGAAGAGATAGAGGAGATGGAGAAGCAAAGAGACACAGAGAGAAGTGGAAGTGAGGCAGAGAGGAATTGAGTTGGGAAAGGAGAGGTGAAGATAGGAGATAAGGAAGGAGAGAAAGAGCTTTTGGTATACATATACACACAAAAATATATTGAGGGTTTAAGCGATTTGTTTTAAACATTATTATCTCTATCCCTTATTGTGAGATTCTCAATATTTTGAGTGTAACTCTTTTTATATTTCCTCATTTGGTTAGTATATTTTTCATCGTCGACGACCGCCCGTGGTTTTTCCCGTAAGAGTTTTCACGTAAAAATCTCTGTCTCATTTATTTTTTGGGTATTTGTTATTGTTTGTGTTTATAATTAACAGATCCGTTCGTAACAAACTCGTATCAGAACATGGAACGTTTCAATCCTTATTTTCTACACTGGTTTCGCCCACGTAGGTTTTGAAACGAACGTTGTTAAGTTTGGGATTTAAGTTATATTTTTACGGATCAGTTTTCATGTATTTTTTTCACAAAAATTAATTTTTCCCTCGGATGAACAGTACTGAACAGTGTACGGATATAGTCACTGTTTACACAGTGTTTCGATGAACAGTGTTCCAAGCGGGAACAGTGCTTTGGGAAAAATTTCAGTGCGATGGCGTTTATGAAATTTGATGTGAAAAAAATTCGATGGCACAAACAATTTTGGACTTTGAAGAGTCAAAGTCGTTGCGTTATTAATCTAAGGAGGAATAGAGGAGGTTCTCGAAGGGGTTGATAAGTTACCAGCAGAAATGAAAGACGAAGATAAGATGAAAATGGATAAGAAGGGACGTACGGGTTTACAATTATGTCTTTCTCATGACGTTCTTCAGAACGTCCTGAAGGAAAAATCTGCCAAGGGTCTTTGGGATAAACTGTCCAGTTTATACATGAGCAAGTCTATTACTTCTCGTTTGTACATGAGACATCGTCTCCTTTCTTTCAAAATGAAAGAAACCACTACCTCACTAGAAAAGCACTTGATGGACTTTCAGACTATCCTTGTTGGTCTGAAAAATGTTGGAGTCACCATCGACGATGAAGAAGCGGCGATCATTCTATTGTGTTCTCTCCCTAGTAGTTATGAGGCCTTTGTGATTACTATGATTCATAGTAGGAATTCTTTGTCACTGGAAGAAGTTAAGACATCCTTGACCAATAGTCAGCTGAGACATCATCTCTCGGAATCGTTCAGGCCCTCAAGCTCTGATGATGCGCTATTCATCAGAGGGAGACAGGATCGAAGACAACAGGATAAGTTCAGAAGCCGATCGAAGAGTAAAAGCTCGAAGAAATCCGACTCTTGTCACTACTGTCATCAGAACGGACATTGGAGGAGCGAATATCCTAAACTGAAGAACAAGCAGAAGAAAGAGGAAGCCCCAGTGGCTGGGATTGTCGAGACCCAGACAGTCTCGACCGATTTTACATCCACCGTGGAGTCCATGGTAGCATCTACTTCACAGTGGGTGATGGATTCCGGTTGGACCTTTCACATCTGTCTGCATCGGGAGTGGTTCGCCATATTTGCTGAGTCCGATGGCCGCGTAGTTCTTATGGGCAACAAAACTGCCTATAAGATTCTTGGTGTAGGAGATGTTCGTATACGAATATAGGATGATGTTGTGCGAACATTGAAAGATGTTCGATATGTTCCAGCTGTGAGGCGGAATCTTATCTCTTTGGGTTCCCTTGATCATGAAGGATGTTCCTATCTTTCTTAGGATGGGGACATGGAGGTCAAGGAGAACCGCTTGGTGACTATGAAGGCTCGACTTCGTGCTGGATTATACTATTTGGTTGGCGCGACGCAGCATGGAGTTGCAGCTATTGCAAATTCATTGTCCGTCCGTGATGGTGTGGCTAATTCTGAGATTAAGCTGTGGCTTATTCAGCTTGGGCATATGGCCAATCAGGGGATGAATGTTCTGAGTTCAGCAGGCTTGCTTGGAGGATTGAAGACACAGAACCTCGGGTTCTGCGAGGGCTGTGTTCTCGACAAGTAGAAGAGAGTGTCGTTTGGAGGTGCGATGCACAGAACGCAGAGGACGCTCGACTATATTCACTCAAATTTATAGGGCCATTTCCGCAGGCTTCGATGGGAGGTAAAAAATATTTTTTGATCTTCATGGAGTTGCAGCTATTGCAAATTCATTGTCCGTCCGTGATAGTGTGGCTAGTTCTGAGATTAAACTGTGGCATATGCGATTTGGGCATATGGCAAATCGGGGGATGGATGTTATGAGTTCAGCAGGCTTATTTGGAGGATTGAAGACATAGAAGCTCGGGTTCTGCGAGGGCAAGCAGAAGAGAGTGTCATTTGGAGATGCGATGCACAGAACGAAGAGGACGCTTGACTATATTCACTCAGATTTATGGGGCCATCACCGCATGCTTCGATGGGAGGTAAAAAGTATTTTTTGACTTTCATCGATGATTATTCCTGTAACGCCTCGGCCAAATCCTTGCTGCCGGGTCGTCACCAAGAACTACTCGTCAGGCTGACAACTGGCCCCACAGACCAACACTAGTTCTCTCAGTGCGCTTTGGTCTCACTCGCGTACACCCTGGGAAACTTCCCAGGAGGTCACCCATCCCAATATTACTTCACGTTAAGCACGCTTAACTACGGAGTTCTAAAGTGATGCGCTACCGAAAAGAAAGGTGCACTTTATTTGTATAGGTAGTACAATCAAACCATTTAAGCATTTCCTTGGGGTATTACATACACAATGCCCTCGTTACGACTTCAAGTCCGATACATAGCCCCAGAACCTTCCCCTACTAGGCGGCTGACCTGGATCTCTTGTCCACAGGTACAACACGCGGTCGCAGGGTTGCTCTGATACCATACTGTAACGCCCCAACTTTTCACTTCCTTTTCAGAGAACCACGTGATGTTACCGTCGCTGGGGCAAGGCGTACTCCACATAAATAGGTTTAGGTTAAAGAATAAAATGACACCCACTTATACATCATCAACCTGGAACATAAAGTTCGCATAAACCTAAGACATTATAGTCAACCTTACATAATTGCAGCAGTTGATACTCATCAAAACTTAGGTCCCAACGGCATTATCAATTCTTAGGTCGTGGCCCTACATAGCATGTCCTCATCTTTCCCTGCCCCAAAAACAACAGAGAATACAGAAAAGACAAGAAAGTAATGCCGTGAGCTTTAAGAGACCAGTAACGTGCCGGCCCCAACGAAAAAGAAAAAGAAGAGAAGCAGAAAGGTAGACAGATCGTTTAGATCAATCGTTCCAATGTTCTGGATTCACCACAGCAAACTCACATGTGTCGTTATTCTGATACGATACTAAGTACTCTGGCTTTTTGGCGATCTTTAATCATATGTCGTTATCATTACACGACAACAAACACTTTCTTTAAGCACTCTGCCTTATTCTCGGTGTCCTAACATGTCGTACTAGCTTAACACCAAACACTTTCGTTAAACAGTCTGGCTTGTTTCCAATGTACAAAAAGTCAGACTTGTCATCCTTATCGGGCAATCTGGCTTTATCAATGTTTAAGCAACGGTTCGACTATTAACGGTCCACAACGACATCATCTCAGTCAACTAACCATTTTTGTATTAAGACATTCACATTAACCTTAGATCCGTGACTATATTATGACACAATATTAAAGACTTTGTTCAAGCATTCTGGCATGTTCTCGGGCTTAGACAAACAAAGCTAACTTAATAACACCCACAGACTTATATATTGACCAACTTATCACAAAACATTTTAGATTAAACACTCTATGTTTAGGCAAGCAATATTACTATTACCAACCCATTAAGACGTTATCCTAGCCTTCCTACCTTCTATTTATCAAGAGAAGATAGATCAATGATTAATCTTGTACTTTAATATCTATGTGAGAAGACAAAACCGCTATACTCTGTCAGCAATGACAGTCCACAGCTACAAATAAGTAAAGATACCATTATCAAATCATTAAGGTACCAGTCCTATCCTGTTATCGTTAAGGTTTTCAGTATATAAGACCTTCACTTTCGGAAAGTCAAACGGCATTATTAAGGCATTAACCCACTTTCATAATGTTCAACTCGTCATAAAACTCGTCATTAACCCACTTAGGTGTTCAGACAAGCAAAACTATCATTAATAGAACATTATGGCATTATTTACTGTCATCGTAGCGTTTAGGTTTTACGCAAATCATATACGGACTTAAATGAAGTCCGGATCA
>JAOVYX010011314.1:0-33261 GCA_035668315.1 Drosera spatulata
AATCTGCCATAAAACCAAACATACAGCAGTACCAACATTCCAAGACGAAAATGAAACTAAAAATTCAATTTAGACGAAACAAAGGGAATAAAAACAGACGTTTAGAGTAAAGAAATGATGTGCAATTTCATCCACATCAGTAATCCAAACACAGAAGATGATGAACTTCAAGAAATTTCGTACGTAGCAAATGCTTTCTAACACCTTGAATCGTGAGTAAGGAAGTTGGCGGATGTTGAGAGAGAGGATACCTTTTTTTTTATATTGTCTGCATTGTGTATATTTCTCAACCGCATCTGAGTATTGTCTTATATAGGCCTCCAGAAGTTAGGTTGACTTATCATAGAAGAAATCGAGGCTATTATATGCCTTTGATACTGTTCACCACCAATCGTCTGTGACTGTCTGAAATACCAGTCCTTTGAAAACTTTGAACTTTGTAAAATCTGTCTTCATATACTGTTCATCGGACTCTGAAGCTTACTGGAACATGTCAGATATTACCATAGCAAAAACAACTATTCTAGTCTTCAATCAGAACTCTGAATCTCCAACCTCAAACTCTGATAAACCCGAAGTCTAACCAGCCAATCTGATTTACTCAGCACTTCCAACCGAAGCCCTTTTCACTTCAGAACTCTGACGGTCTAAAGCACTTCCTAGGTCTAATAAAACAAACTCAAGAGAAACAAGTTCTAATAATAGGCAATATGCTTAAACATAAACTGATATTTTGACACATTAAATCATAAGTAATAACTGACTTAACAATGATATCAAAGATCTCATCATATAAATCCTATTAGTCTCATCACTTTCCTTGACAAATGCACTTTGAATATGATCAACTAGATAGGGAAGAATCCCCTCAATTCTTTTGCATAACATCTTGGCTATAATTTCATAAATAACCCCACAACAAGCAATGGGTCTATAATCAGTCATTCTAGAGGGATTTAGGACCTTGGCAGCCAGATTGATGACTGTAACATTAAGCTCTCTAAGCAAGCGGCCATACCTGAAAAAGTTTATCACAGCATTGGAAATATCCTATCCTATGATAGTCCATGCCTCCTTAAAAAAGCAAGCTGAGTATCCATCTTCCCCTGGTGCTTTCTGATCATCAATATCAAATAAAGCATCCCTAACATCATCTTGACTGAAATCCCTAATGAGTTCACGCTGCTGCATCTCTGTAACATATCTTCCTTGCCTAATTACTTCTGGGTCAAGCTGAACACTTCGAGTACCTTTTACATCAAGCATACCCTGAATGAAGTTGATAGCTTCCCGCTGGATATCTTCCTCTTTTGTGTACTGAGTCCCTTCACTTTTTTCTAAATAAAGGATCTGGGCTTTCTTCCTTCTGCACTTCAGCACACTGTAAAAGTACTTGCTATTTCTATCCAGAAGCCATATCCACTCCTCCTTAATACGCTACTTCAAAATATCATCCTCTTTTTAATACAAGAATAGCAACTGTGATCAGCATAATTTCTCCCTGCCCTGTACCTCAGCATCAAACGTTGTACCTAACTTCTTTTGGATTGCCTTCAGTTCAGCTTCCGTTTCATTTATCTTATCAGAAACCCCCATGCATTCAAGCTGATGAGCTTCTTAAATTCTTTTTTCATCACCTTCAACTTCAGCACAAAGCAATACATCAAACTACCCTTTATTTGCAGCTGCTCAATGCTTTCGTATGATGTCAACAAATGAGGGATGTTTAGCCCATGCATTTAGGAAACGAAATGGTTGAGGAGATGATATCTTCGGCATAATTCTCAACAATATTGAAGAATAGTCTGAAATATCACTTTCATTGAAGTGAGCATGACAGGAAGGTTAATCCTCATACCTTAGTACATTAGCCATCATTCTGTCAAGTTTAACCTTCATCCAGCTACTTCCTCCTTGATTGTTATACCATGTATAAACACAGCCACTATAAAGAATGTCCTCAAAACCACATGTTAACATGCTGTTAGCCAATTCAGTACAAGGGTCAGCATGGATTCCTTGGTATCCTATTTTCTCCTCAATGCTTAAGAAAGCATTGAAGTCACCTGTAATTGTCCAAGGCAACTGACAGCTCTTGCTAATCTCTATCAAATCTCTCCATAATTTCGTTCTAGCATTACTGTGATTAGAGGCATATATGCATGTCATCAGAGCTCTAACCGCCTTATCAGAGGATTAGAAAGCATTGAAATCTTGTGCCTATTTTTAAAGTTAGGGCGTTATGTGCATTTATCCTTTTTGGACCCCTCCTCCAAATGGCTTTGGTGTGTTTATTGTGTAGAGTACATTCTCAAATCTATTACTCCCTTTATGCCACTAAAATTGCACCATCCGTATATGCAAGAAATAAAATTATTCATGCTATGAATTATTTTTGGGACAATCAACAATTTTACTTAAAATTTTCATGAAAAAGTAATAATAGTTTAACTTATATATTTTAACCCTAGGTCAGTGATATTATTTTCTAACATCGTTAAGACAAATTACGAAACTCCTCAAAATACATGTTCAATAGTACAATGATGATGTAATGTTGTAATTTTAATGCAAGTTAACTTGACATACAAATTTATGTGTTTGTTGATTTTATGAGCAAATAACATTTATCCTTATGGATTTGTGAGGCAGAGAAGTGAGAAAAACTGAGGAAGGATAAATAATACTGGAACAAGTTGATATGATATAAAAAAAATAGGGTTGTTTTGATAATTTTGTAAAAGAAAATCCAAATAACAAAATATTGTAATTTTTAGAAAACATCCAAATAAGACAAGTGTTGTAATTTTAGTGAGACGGAGGAGTACTCCATTTTATTTTTCAAAAAATATACTTCGTATATCCTATAAAAAAGTGCAATACTTTGGCTTTTAACATTATTCATCACATATTTTGAAAGATTTCGTTCTACCATTAGACGATACAGACATATTTTTTGTGTCTCGGGTTAAAATACATAACATAAATATCAGTGTTTCATGAAAAATTGTTAAAAAAAATTATTTGATCGTACAATAAAACGGGTTAAAATTCACATCGATATGTGTGTGTAGTCATACGGTTGCATTCTTTCGAGGACGGAGGGAGTATTTATTATATACTCCCATTGTTCCATAAGCTGCAACAGTTTGACTGTAATATTTGTCGAGATCAACTTTCACTCACGTTACACTATGATCAAAAAAATGTATTTTTGGAAGCTTTTTATGTAATAACAATGATAGTTTATATAAGGTAGTTTAACCTAAGACCTTTTTTGGGGATATTTTTGCATCATCTACGGGTAGAACAAAGATTCTTCTTGAAGTACGTGTTAAAAAAGAACGAAAGCCAAATGATTACAACTCATGAGAAGGGGGAGTTTAATTACACTTTATATTTAAATGATAAATCATTTAGATGAAAAATGACATGATAGAAAATTTGCATTCTCTAATATTTATGTATGGACGTATATTGAGATAAATATGTTTCTTTATATGGATTAATATGGGTATATTATTTTTTCCTAATTTGTTCGCAGGGCCAAGTTGGATTTTATTTTTTTTATTATGATTAATCGGTATTAAAAAAACAAGCTCCACCAAATTATAATAGGGAAAAGAGGTTAAAATCCCCTTGTACTTATGCGCATTTGCATTTAACTACTCAACTAAATTGTCTTGAATGCCCTCCATCAAACCTGATGTGAATCTCTAACTGTTGCTCAATTTCACACCAAACCTCATCCTCTAATCATCCCCCTCATCTCATCTTCTCACTCATCACTTTTTCATCTCATGTTATCTCATATGGAATCGAAATCACCCTACCAATCGAAGCTTCTAGAACAAAATCGAAGTACCATTTTGATGGATTTCATCAAGAACAAAGCCAAAAGAGATTCAAGGTATGCATTTTCGTTTTATACATAACAAAATTCAAGGTCTTGCACGTTCAAAACGTTGATTTTTTTTCCTTCTTCTTATTGTTCAAAATCTTACAGATGTGGTGGGAAGATCATCCAAATATAGCTCTTTCGAATTTTAATGTTGAAATAAAGCTGTATTTTGGTGGGAAATTCATTTGGATTCCAAATGTATTATATGTTGATGGTGGGTTGAACGAACTGGTCCTGTCGATGTAGATTGCTTATGGATGTTGGACATTTACGATAATCACCAAGAGTTTTATTATAGGAAGATCGGTGATGAGTCTCATATTGTTTCAAAATATTGGGGTAAGAGGAGAGATTCAAGTTCATTAGAGGTTGTGATGTGGCCATTGGACTTCGACGAAATGCTAGCTAGTTGTTTCCACATTGAGACTTGGTCAGACATTTGAGGTGTATGCCGAAGTCCTTCGCTCACCATTACAACCGAAGGGAAAGAGCTTGAATAAACTGCCCTGTGTGTCTACTTCATGTGTTAAAAAACTGTTGTTCTCAGAAGATATTAGACATGATCATAATGGAGGTTACAGTGGTGATGACCATGGTTTGTTACAAGACGAAGAAAGAGTTGTCGATGGGAATCATAGTGATGATTCTGATGTGCGTTCTTGGGTAGGTGATGTTGTTTCAAGTGAGGACTGAGATGTGCATGAAGATGAGGATGAGCAAAGGGGTCATTAAATAAGAGCCCAAGCTGTTGAACCTGACTTGAGTTTAGGAAATGATAGGGTTGATGAAAGAGAAGATAGGTGTTGGTTCTCTGATGGAGATAGTGATTCATCTATGGGCTAAGTTTTTGCAGATGTTGATGGGAATGTCAGACATAAAGTGAAATGGTTTAATGAAAGGGATATGGAAAATCCTCAACTTCAGGTGGGCATGATGTTTAGGTCTTGGTTAGAGTTCAGGGAAGCATTAGTTAATTGGAATATTACTTGTGGGTATGATATTCGCTATCTGAAGAATGAGAGTAAGGCAATCATAGCCATTTGTGCAAATGCTCATCCTGATAAGTTGAAGTCAAAGAGCTATAAGAGGGCTCCTGCTGCAACAACAATCCATTGTGGAATCTGATTCACAAGCAAAGGCATATTGTAACTGGAGAATACATGCTTCCAAATCAAGACATTCATTAACAACCATACATGTGGGAGGGCATACAAAAATCATCTAGCTAATTGCAGGTTTGTGACAAATCCATACATAAATCTATTATATTTGTCTAATGTTATTTTTAACAAAGGAAAAATCTATCTTATGCAGGTTTCTGGCAAAGGGTTATCTTGACAGGCTGTGAGACAATTCAAGGTGGGGTGCTTCTGTAATTCAAAGGACACTAAGAAGAGAGAAAACTATTGAAGTCAGCATATGGACCATTTATAGGACAAAGAAAAAAGCTGCTGCAGCAATCCATGATGATGTTCAAAAATAGTATACTTGGCTCAGAGACTATTCTATGAGGTTTTTTGAATCTAATACAAGATCATTAGTTTGCAACAATACTGAGATAAGAGGAATTCAGGATAAATATAGATTCAAGAGATCTATATTCGCTAACATGCTTTTAAGGCAGGTTTTCTTAATGGTTGTAAACTAATCATTGGTCTAGATGGATATCATTTGAAGACAACATGTGGTGAGATTTTGATTAATGTAGTAGGAAGGGATGGGAATGACAACATGTTTCTCATTGCAATTGATGTGGTTGAGTTTGAGAATAAGGATTCTTGGGAATGGTTTCTGGAATTGTTGAGGAATGATATAGGATAAGTTGATGAGAAGGGTTGGGCCTTCATATCAGATAGACAAAAGGGGTTATTGTAACTTTTCTCCAATACAGAACATGGATTCTGTTTACGACATATTTATGCAAATTTGAAGGACAAGTTTGGCTCAGACAATCACTTGAAGAAAATGTTCTAGAAAGCAGGTTCAACAGAAAATGTAAGGGAATGGGAACGCTATATGAAGAAGATTGACAAGATTAGTCCAAGACAACAGGGAAAAGACAATGCTTTTGATTGGCTTAGCAAAATCCCTCCAACAGGGTGGGTTAGGTCTCATTTGTCTCGCAGAGCTGTTTGTGCTATTTTGGTTAACAATTTAAGTGCCTCTTTCAATGCCTACATCAAGGAAGTAAGGTAAAAGCTTATAATCAGCATGCTGAAGGCAATAAGAAGAAAATTATGCAGGTAAAGAGGAAAGGAGTGAAGAAATATGAAGAGAACAATTGTCCTTATATATGAAACGGAATTGAGGAGTCCAAAAAATTTGTCAGAAACTGCTTCCCAATGTTTGCAGGGAATAACCTCTGGGAAGCAAAAAAGCAGGGATCACACTATGTGGTTGATGTTGCTAATAAAAGTTACACCTGTAGGTTGTGAGACATTAGTGGTATCCCATGAAAACATAGGATTAGTTGCATTAGGATGGATAGGGCTCAGTTGGAGTACTTTGTGCATCCTTATTATCATTTTATGAATGCTTCAGGGTTATAATATACACTTTCACATGCTATTTGGATGCTTATAACTTTTATTTTTATTTCTTTTTGGCACAGAAAAAAACTGATTGGGATTCTTACAACTTCAACATTCATCCAATACCGAGTCCACCAAATTGGATTCCAACAAATCTGTCTCCACTTCTACCTCCTAATGTCAGAGTGCCTATTGGCAGGTCAAGAAATGAAAGAAGAAGGGCAATTGATGAGCCAAGGAAAGACCAAACCAAAGAAAGTAAAAGAGGATCATTAATGACATGCCAAAAATGCTTCCAAATAGGCCAGAAAGTTAGGGGATGCAGAAATAATGTCCATCCTAGATGGAAGCATTATGCACAGGCCATATATTGGTGTTCTAATAAGAGTCATTTGTTGAGATTGTTCATGAGGAGCACGGTCATGCAAGTGGATCTTTGGCATGTCTCTGGGCCATGCTAGGTGAGCACACAGTCGTGCGTGCGGTTTGACCTGGAAGCTTGTTCCTTCTGCACACGAGCCGTGTTGGGATAGCATGGGCCGTGCCGGGATGACACGGTCGTGTCACGGGCTTCGCCTTCAAGATTAGATTTATTTAAATCATATATTTTATGGGTCTATAAATACATCCAGGTTATTATGCGTTCATATCAGTTTTTAGGGTTCAAGTTGTTATCTAACACGATCTGATACGATCTGTAATTCTCTCTTTATAGAGTGTTTTGTTATCAGAGTTTGTGGTGGTGTTTTGGGGGGGGGGGGATTTTTCTCCCGATACTAGGATTTCTCCACGTTAAATCTTGTGTTGTTTTTATTTATTTCTTTATCTAACATCTTCAAATCTTTTAGTCATGTGTCTAGAAAGTTGTTCTTGATGTCGTTTCTTGGGTCCATAAGAGTCTTTTTGTGGAATTAAGATAAAATCATTGATGGGGTTCGTTATTGTTATCATGGAGATCTTGTCATTAAGAATCGATTTTTGAAACTCTAAATGGGTCATGGTGGTTGAGTATGGACAAATGAAGACTAGCTAGTGAAAGAAAAACGACGACTTGTCCTCTTGGATTTTTGAAACACTATGATGGACAACTTCTACTGAAGATCCGAACATGTCAATCGGATTCAACTAACTCGTTGGATTATGTATGAAAAAATATGCTTGAGTGAGGCTTTCCGTCAGGTGTTGGATCTCCATGGTCTGTATCAGAGTGGTCAGAGTTGATCACATCCTCAAAGGTTGGTCTTGTGTGGTCTTGTCTTTAATTATCAAATAAATAATAAAAGGAAAAGACATGTAAAATGGTTATAATATTATCGTTTGACAAATATGACTTAATTATATATTTTTTTCTCCTTGTTTTCCTTTTGGGGTTTCTTTCAGGGGCTCCCCACGATTTGTCATAGACGATGGTGTACCCCCTGAAAATTGATCTTATCTTTTTAGATTATTGAGCTCTTTGTTTATGGGTTATGGGTTTTATTTTCAGGTATTGACCGAAATGAAGCTAAAACGCGTTAGTGTGAGGTTGCATGTATTTAGATGTTTTCACCTATATTGGAGATATGTAACACCTTAACAAATAACATCTAGTTACTGTAAGGTACACATGTAATGTTTTCACTACTGTAAGAAAAGACATTACTAAGCTATAATGATTTTCTTTTGACAACGTAATAATGCATAGTGTTAGTTCCCTTAATCTCTATACCTAACTCGATGGAGTTGTTTCGCATGGCTATAGATTTAATCTGTAGTAACATAACGTTATGTGTCAGTTGAGCTGAAAGTCAGGACGTTACAGATGGTATCAGAACAAAGGATTTTAGGATGAAAAATTTAGGGGAGATAATAGATATGTAAAAAAAAAAAATGAATAGTATTGCATTTGTATTAAGTGTAGGTGCGCAAACATGAGACTTAAAAATAATAAAAGTACATAAATAAGTATATATTCGCTTAAATGAATGATAGCTTTACTATAAAAGTTAAGCAACATGTTTGTTCCGTTAGAACATGTGAAATTACTCATACTCTGTTTCATTTTACAAGAATGATACGAGTTAAAGAGTTTTTTTGTCATGATTTTGATTACAATCGACAAACAAGATCTTCAAAAAAATCTTGATGCAGTTTTATTTTGGTTCTTATTAAAGGTTTAAATCATTTGGGCTATAGGCTCAGAATGAAATTCCTTTGCACTACCGAGAAGGAGTTTAAAATCATATGATATGAAATTTTGTGCTATTCGTATGACGATTGAAATCAATTCATGAGATTTCAGAAAATATATACTTGATTTTGACTTACCGAAAATTGAAACCAATGCTACTATTAATTTTGTTGTTTTTATCCTTTTTAATAGGATTTACGTTGTTTCTATAAAGTGGTCGAATTTTGTTTTTAGGAAATGATTGGATTTGTTTTGAATTTTTTTTATTTACGTTGAAATTGTTGAAATATTAGGTTTTATTGCTCATTTCTAAAATAAATGTATCCATTACAGGTGAGGGCATGCAAGGGCTCCAAACCCAACACTTTCAGCTTCCGAAGCATAACTCGTCATTGTATGAGCGGCTCTGTTTGCCTCGCAAGATACCATGAGCAATCGAAACCAGAGAAATTCCTAAGGTGCCCCATACAGTCTTCAATGATTCCTCCAACTTCGGAAAGATCTGGCCTTCTAGACCCTAACATACGCATCACTAGTTGGCAGTTTACTTCAACGATGATGTTCCGAAATTGCAGCGCTCTTCCTATATCAATCCCTTCTTTAATCGCAAGGGCCTCTCCCACCTCAATGCTTAATTTCCCGTTCATACATTTCCCAGATGCTCCAAAAACATGCCCATCTGACCCCCGTGCTACAGCTCCCAATGCCACCCGCCACAAGGAATTGATAGAAGCATCCACATTTATCTTCACATATTCATTCGGTGGAGCCACCCACTTCAATCTCCCTTCTCTTCTAGATGCCGAAGGGCCTGTCAGCCACTCCACACTGCCTCTGCCTGTTATCGACTTCACCGCCCTTCTAACATCTTGTACCAGAGAGCCACTATCTATGGTGGTTTGACATCGCCACCGTGCACACGATTGTTCTTGTCTGTCCAGATTTCATGCATGACACTGCCAATTTGAGCTAAAGATACGCCATCAAGGGACTGAATCAAAGGGTTGAACCACTCCACAAATGAGGGCATCTCTGTCGAAGCTTCCACTCCAAATGGGCTTTGCAACCACACTTCTACAGTCTTAGGGCGCCTTAGAAGGCAGTGGTCAATGGATTCGTCATGCCTTCCACATCCTGAGCACATAGAGACCAGATGCATGCCCCCTGCTCGAAGCCGATCTAGGACGGGGAGGCTGCCACGACAAGCTCTCCAGAGGAAAACTTCGTTCGGGGTGGGAGATCGAGCTTCCACAGCTTCGCCAAATTCGTCTGTGAGGATCTAGTGGGCATCTCCGGATCCATGTCCCCGAAACGATGCTAAGCATGATGATAAGCGGATCTAACTGACAAGATTCCACTATTACTGTGGTGCCAGATTGGCGATCAGCGCGAGATAGAGTTCCAACTGGTATGCTCAGAATCCTTGTACTTCGTCATCAGTGAATACATTCCGCATGCAAACCTCCTTCCACTGTTGCCTTCTTGAATCTATTAGGCTTGACACGCGAGCATCGATAGGCAACTCTAGTGGTCGTCTTCTTGCTAAGCGGAAATTTGGTCTCGAAGAGTCCACGACCACCTTGATTTCCTGACCAGTGCCTACCCTCCACCGGCTCCCGCTTTTCAGAAGTGACCTTGATTTCCAGAGACTTCACCAGATGTATGACGGATTGCTTCCAAGGCCTGCGGAGAAGACAGACCCATCTGGGAAATACTTGGCTCGAAGGATTCGTGCTGCCAATGTGTCTCGTGAGTCGATCAATCTCCATAATTGCTTTGTCAATAACGCATCATTGATGCACCCAAATTCCCTGAACCCCAACCCACCCCTTTGGGATAACACATCGCTTCCACCGAAGCCAATGAATGCGTCTATGCTCTTCCTTAGTACCCCATAGGAACTTATTGCATTCTGTATTCAACTCTTGCACCACCGTCTCTGGAAACCCTGAAACAACTCAAGATGTAGTTGGCATCGCCTGCAGAACTGCTTTGATCATGACTTCTCGGCCGGCCACTGACAGCAATCTTCCCTCCCATTTTTGCGAGACCCTTTTCATTCTATCTCATACTCCCTCGAAGGTGACTCGTTTGGAGTGCTTGAAGGTAAAAGGCATACCGAGGTATGTTCCCAAGTCATTAGCTTGACGGATCCCCAAGATTCTGATGGAGTCGGCCTTTATGTCAGGTGAGGTATATGAACCAAGGCAGATGGTCGACTTCTCCCGATTTATCCTTTGGCCTGACGCTCTTTTGCACTTGTTTAGGATCATGTGAATGGTTAGGGCTTCTTTCCTTGTTGCTTTACCAAAGAGAATGCTATCGTCCGCTAACAACAAATGGTCAATCTTTGGGGCATTTCGACAAACAGATACACCTGCGAGTTCCCCTGCTGCCGCACTCTGACGGGTGAGAAAGGACCAAGCCTCCGTGCATATGATGAAGAGGAACGGGGACAACGGGGCCCCCTGTTGGAGACCTCTCGAAGGCTGGGCACGATGGATACCCATTATTTGACACAAGAAAGATACTGAGGTAATGCACTCCTTCACAAGTGTCTTCCAATTCTGTGGAAACCTTATTCGGTCCATAACCGCAATCACAAACGGTCATTCCACCCGATCGTATATCAACCTTCATAGCGTAGAACCACTGCTTCCCGGCCTTTTTATTTTTGATGAAATGCATTGTCTCAAAGGTTGCAATCACATTATCTGTGATGAGTCGCTTTTCAACGAACACCCCCTTTGAATCAGAAATAAGGGATGGCAACACAGTTTTCAAGCGGTTAGCGTGAACCTCTGAGATCAATTTGTAAATCACATTACAAAGGCTAAGGGGTCTAAACTGAGAGATATTCTAGGGTGTTTGATATTAGGGATCAATCTAATGAAAGTAGAATTAATATGGGCAAGACTACTTCCCTCGCTAAGATGCTGAAGTATCATACTCGTGACCTTGCTCCCCACCGTGCTCCAATGAGTTTTGTAAAATTGAGCGCTAAGTCCATCCGGCCCCGGAGCTTTACTCCAGTGCATTTGTTTAAGGCTTTCTTCCACTTCAGCTGATGTGAATGGTTTTCTCAAAAACTCTACTTGCTCTATTTGCAGCTTCGATTGCCATCCACTACTATACTTGAAGTCGACATCCACTTCTTGGGCGGTGAAGAGCTTAATGTAGAAGTTTGTGATAGTGGCTGATATCGCATCTGTTTTTGTAGTCCATCTCCCCATGTGATCCTCCAGACCTTGAATTGTATTGCAGGCTCGACGCTTACTGGCTTGAGAATGAAAAAAAGATGTATTTCTGTCCCCTTCTCGAAGCCACTCTATACGCGCTTGTTGAGCCCAATAGGATTCCTCCTTTTCGAGGAGGACATCGAGGTCTGAATTCAGCTCCATTAGATGATCTAACTCTCCTTCGTTGCTGTCTTTCATGTGGATGTTTCTAATCTGCTCTTGTTTTGCTCTAATCTCCTTTTTCATTCTTCCGAATCTGCCTTTACCCCACAGATGCAAAGCATTTCCCACTGCCTACAATTTATTCGAGATCTCACCTACGGCATGAGTTACCTCTCTACCCAACCATACATTTCAAACCAGCTCTCGACATTCCTCGTCACCATCCCAGCACCTGTCTCGCCTCGTTCCTTCTACCCCTAGTTTCCTCTCGTTCAATACCTACCCTCCAATTGAGGCGAACCATCAAGTGATCTGAAGGCGAAGTCAATATGGCACGGACAGGTACCCTTCGAAAACTTCTACCCACATATTATTTGCAGGTGCACAATCGAGTCTCTCTTGTACCCATTGAGCTCCCCTTACTTTGTGGTATCAAGTAAACTTCGGTCCATGGGCGCGCCCAGGTCCTTTAGCCGTCAGTGTTGAAGAGCATCATGGAAACTCTCCATCATACGGGGGTTTCTACGTGCCCCACCTCGTTTCTCTGCATGAAACAAGATCTTGTTAAAGTCACCACAACATAGCCAAGGAAGATCCAAAGTATCATTCAGGCCACGCAGCGCGTCCCATGCTCTGTAGGCTCCCCATAAAATCCGGTGAAACGCCACCTCAGCCACTGGTCTATGCTCTCTACGATGACATCTATATAGTATTTAGAAAGCTGTTGTACAGATACATTAATAGAATCATCCCAAAACAGGATGAGACCTCCACTTCTACCATCAGCTTCCCTAGTAATCCTATTGATGAAACCCAATCTCCTTTTTACTCGCTCCAGATTTGTCCTGTATAACCTGGTTTCGGACAGAAAAACCAGATGGGATCTTTCTCTCTTAAGGACCTCCTTAAGAGCCCGAACTGTCCCGCCATTGGGGCAATGGTATCGTGCTGGATTAGGGGTCTTTCCTTATCCAGGTCTTCTGTTTCTTCGAATCAAGCTGAATGGTGTCCTGTAGTACCCCCTTGGGTCCTTCGACAGCATCATAGACGTCCGCATCCCCTGATGGATTTTTTAGCCTGCTAATCCTGGTCCATCTCTTCCCAATTGGCTTTGGGCCACGCAACTCTGCTCCCTCACCTGGGTTTACTGGCTTGTCCAGCACATTGGTTAAATCCAGCCCAAACCTTCTCTGATTGTCTGCGTCCATGCTATCTTCTATCATTGGCAATTCTCCCCCTTCCCCAAAATGCTTGGCTGGTTCCAGAGGGAAAATTTAAGTCTGATTTATTCTTACCCAACTGATCCTGCTCAATATTCTCCTTCCCCTCTTGATAGCTCCTCTTTCCAAATTCCTTGCTGCTCTTCACAAGGAAACTACTAGATTCGTGGTTTGAAAATATTTTCCCTCTAAGAACAACTTTCAATTCGGCCGGACCTGTTTCTACCTCGTTCTTCACCGACATCTGTTTCAGCTTGCGAATCCGACTGATCTCGCACCATCACAAAGGTGCCCGCCCCTTTATGAGGTGGGGTTGCACGTAACCAGAGGCCATACTGCAAAGGATCTGTGCAAAGGGTTTAGGTTCTTCACCTTTGACAAGTTAACTAGCTTGTAAAGGGGTTGTCTTATAAGGTAAAAACAAAAAGATAGTGAACTTATCTCTTGGATTGATTACAGTGGTCCTCATCTTTGAACTTCAAATGTTCGATGTGATTAATCCTCAGACTTCGGCCCTAATCAAAGCAACCATCTCTGCTGCATTCCAGTCTGCTGCAACTCAGTCTGCAACCATCTCGTCTGCACCCAGTCACTGCTGCAACCTTATTTGCACCCGGATCTGATGCAATCCTTTATGCATTGCTGTGTTTGCCCTTGTCTGCAAGATTAATCCTAAATCTTGAAGCATTTGCAGGTCTTTTATTGTCCATGCATGTCTTAGCTGCTTAGCTGAAATTCTCTGTAGTAGTCTGCATCTGGTGGCTCACAATGCTCTCCATCTGTTTCTGTCTGCTCTTCACCATCTGTCCTAGATTATAGATACCTAACTAATTTCAACATCATGACTAATACTTCTATGTTTTTTCATCAATTTCTATACAACTGGAAGAATTGCATATTCCTATCAGTAAGAAATCAAATATTCAAAGCTCTTGACGATGATGTGTTTGAGATAGTGGTTCATATAACCACCGCAAAGGAAGCATGGGACGCTCTACTGCTAAGAAATGAAGAGACAAATGAAATCAGAGAAAACAAGAAGGATGTCCTGATGCAGCAATACGATTGGGTCTCAATGAGATTTGTGAAAATTTGACCAGCTTCTATGAGAGATTCATCAACAATCTCAAAACTTTAGGGAAGACTTTTGACAATAAGGAAGTTAACCTGAAGTTCATGAGATCATTTGGTGAGATTTGGGAAACAAAGTCTACAGTAATAAAGGAGTCCAGGGATCTTGCTAAGATATCCTTGGCACAGCTATATGGTGTGTTGCATACCTACAATTTGAAAGTTGAGCAGAAAAGACAAATAGATGAGGTTAGGAAGAAAACTCTGGCCTTCAAATCTCAAGAAAAAATTCTGAGATCCATGGCAGAAGAGAAAACAAGCGACACCTCGTCTACAAGTGAACAGACAATATCAGAAGAACTTGCACTGATGGATAAGAAGTTCAGAAAGCTGTTCAAGAAGAAAAATCTCAAGAAGAACTTCTCAAGCAAGGTCAAAGAAGTAGAGAAGGAGGCCTGCTATAGCTGTGGAAAGCCAGGGCACTTTGCTGCATAATGCAGACGACCAGCACAGGAATCGTCTGCACAGAGGAACAAAAGGGAATATAGCAAAGGGAGCTCTGGAAGTAAAGAAAGCGCAAGGCATATGCTGCTAAAACCTGAAGTGAGACAAACTCAGATGATGAAGAGACAATCTCAAATGCTCAGCTTTGTCTCATGGCAAGGAATGAAGAAAAACAACAGGTACTCGATCTCTTTAACTTAGATGCTACTCTAGAGGAATTGAAGGAGGCAATTCAAGAAACCTCTGAAAGCTTTATTTCCCTTTCAAGAGAACATAAAGAGAATCTCGAACTGATACCAAATCTCAGAGAGAATTACAATCTGGCATATGAAGAGATTGACTGTATAACAAGTGACCTAGCAGTGGCACAAAATGAGTTGAAGAAATCAGATGAGAAGGTAAAGCTTCTAAATGCAGTAGTGGAAACACTCACAAAGAGAAATGCTGAGTTATAAGCTCAAGTAGATACATGGAATGGAAAAATTCTGAACTTACAAAAGATACTAAATATGAGTCAATCCTCACATGATAGGTCAGGATTAGGCTATAAGAACTGATTGGATGACCTTTCACACTTAAAAGTAAATGATAATGTCACAACCAGTCTAAAAAAGGTAAAGCAAACCTCTACAAAAGTCTTGCAGAAGGGTAAAGCCTCTACTGAACAAGGAGAGCAGAGGCATAAGGCCTCTATTGCTCAAACCCAAAGGGTTAAATCCTTGAGCAAAGTACTAGCACGAACTGGTGCAAAACACCACAATATGCACATGGCCTGGAATCATAAGATTGAAGCCAACAAGAGGCCATTTAGACCCCAGTATGCATCAAATTACTCAGTGTGGAACAATACTTTCAATACTGCATGGAGAAAATCATATTTGAAGTCCGTCCGCACATACAGAATGCAGTAGAAGGGGTGGAGAAACGCTAGTAGACCACCTAGAGCAATTAGACCAAGGGTCTACTGCTATACTTGTGGCAAACCTGGCCACAAATCATTCAAATGTTGGACTCCACACAAGAAAATTATTCAAGTGTGAGTACCCAAAGCTAACAAGTAAGGACCCATATTTATGGGTATCATGTACAAGATTTCAATCCTTTATTGTACGAACAACAGAATGAAATATAGTACTTGGACAATGGATGCTCTGAAAATATAACTGTGAACAAAAGTATTATGAAAGATTACAGAAAAGAAGAAGGACCCCTAGTCATCTTTGGACGGGACAAGACAGATAAAACTAAAGGATATGGAACCCTTGGTATAGGTTCTTTAATCTTTAGAGATATAGCTTATGTTAAAGGTTTAGAACACAACTTGTTGTCCATCAGTCAATTATTTTATAAACATTATGACGTTTCTTTCACTCATGATTCATGTCAAGTGAAAGACAAAGTCACCAAAGAGGTCAAGTTGGTAGGAACTAGAAAAGGAAATATTTATGCAGTAGACTTCAATTCATCTCAGTCGGCACAAATTACATGTTTTTGTACTAAAGGTGTTGAAGATACAAATTGGTTATGGCACAAAAGATTAGCTCACCTAAATTTCAAAACCATAACTAAGTTGTCCTCAGAAAATGTGGTAAGAGGATTTTCTCAAATTAAGTTAAAAAAGGATAAGTTATGTAAGTCATGCCAAGAGGGCAAGCAGACTAGAGCAAACTTCAAGTCAATAAATTCATCAGAAACAACTAGAATCCTTGAACTGCTGTATATGGACCTTTTTGGTCCAATAGAAATAGAAAGTTTAAATAGGAAGAAGTATACTCTAGTTATTGTAGATGACTACTCAAGGTATGCATGGATAATGTTCATGCATAAAAGAGTGAAACTTACAGCCTGCTAACTAGGTTCCTAAGGCAAATTCAAATTGTGAAGGGCAGAGAGATATGAACTAGGTTCCTAAGGCAAATTCAAACTATGAAGGGCATAGATATGAACGGTATCAAACTAATAATTGTTTGGATGTATAACGCAAGTGCACGTGTCATTCATGAATAGAGTGGAGAGTACAAGAGTATCGATCCCACATGGACAATAGAAATTAAGCACTAAAATGAACACCTTAGCTAAATTTGAGTGATCAAAATTTTGGATTTTGTTTTCTTTGCACGCACACACACAAGTGATTTTAAAGTACTTTAGGATGATGAAAACTAGTTTAAATTAACAAAGTGTTCTGGTTTTTTAAAAGACTTGGGATGACAAATCCGTTTATCAATTCATTAACTTCTAATGAGTTAAGATTTTAGAGTTCTCAATTTAATCCTTTTCGATCATATTATCAAATTTTCTTATATGCACCTCCATCGAGGTTACACAAGCATCTTCTTAAGGTAAAACATGTGACAACAAAGATTGCACAATTTAGAATAAGAAGTCATTAAGTATCAAAACATAAAGAGCACATAATTAATATAACTATTCTTATTTAATGTCAATTATGCTAATGTTGTCGGTTTCTTTAGATATTAGTTTTCCTTTCGGTTTAACTAACACTTTTGTAAATCACAAAATTCTTTAATCACAACAACATTATATGTAGGATCAAATCATCAATCACAAAATTTATTTTCATATGTACCAATTATATTCATCTTAGAGTTAGGTGGACTATTTATCAAATTTCATGGTTTTATTAAAGGCCACAAAAGAGTCTCTTATTTCTAAATAGACTCTCTAGTTCTTCTAAGTATTTAAAAACTGATTTTACAAGTTGGATTTTAAAATCTTAAGGATACATGTTACCATTTTATCCTTGACTTCAAATTCTAGAACAAGGTTACTTGTCAAGATCATGAACATATTCCAACTTGTTCAATGACTCTAGATCTTGTAATATTTGATTCTTCTTAACTCATTATTGGTTAAATCACATGAAAAACTTCATCATTATCCCAAGTATAAGAAGTTTAGCTCATGATAAAATTTTTACAAACAAACTTAAACTTGTAGAGTGAACTATACATGATTACTAGTTTCAAATATCTAGTCACTTTAAAAATAGACAAATACATAACTTAAGAACACAATAACTTCATTAAACTTTATAACATGAAAATAACAAAGTAGCTTCAAGTGTGTAGGGGATTTTACAACCAAAACAATGCAAGACGAGGAAGAAACTCAAGTGCAAAGTTGTCTCTAGCACGACCGACTCCTTCTCGGTATGATCCGGTTTAGCTTGATGAACCTTGAAACGATGTATGAAATCCGTGCTCCTAGCCTTCTCCTCTCCTCTGGTTGCTTAAGGGGAACTACAAAAACAATGGACAAAAGAAAGTAGTAGAGAACAAAAAAACAAAAGACACAAATAAATCCTATTGAACAAAAGATCTGGTTTTCATTCTCGAGTAGCTTGGAAGCTTCTTGAAGCTGCAACACTTGATTAGTAACAGGATCCATTCCCTGGATTACAAATATAGTTAAACCGATATAAGCTGGATAGTATTACAAGAAAAATAACACAAAGTGAGGAATTAACATATGGAGTTTACACTACTCTAAAACACACTAAGAAACACACACTTAAATGGAAATAACACGGGTTGCCTCCCGAGCAGCACTTAGTTTTACGACTTTAGCTAGACAAATATTCTCAAGTATTGTTCGACACCAAGGAGGCCGATTTTTCCTTTCCTCCATCAGCATAGGCCTTTAATCTTTAACCGTTCATCAAGACCAACGTGATTTTAATTTATCAGGAAATAATCTTAAACGGAATTGAATAGCGAAATGCTATCCCCGATAGAAAACTCCCTATGCAAAATTCTCTTGTCATGCCAATACTTTGTTTGTTGTTTATTTATTTTTGCATTCTCATAAGCATCGTAACGAAATTCCACCAATTCATTCAACTGGAGGAGACGCTTCCCTTCTACATTTTTCAAGTCGAAGTTAAGATATTTGGTTGCTCAATATGCACGATGTTTCAACTCTAAAGGAAAATGACATGCCTTACCAAACACTAGTTTATATGGTGAAGTGCCTATTGGTGTTTAGTACGCTATCCTATATGCCCATAACACATCGTCCAGCTTTATGGCCCAATCTTTACATACAGAAATAACAGTTTTCTCCAAAATTTGTTTCAATTCTCGATTATATACTTCGACTTGATCAGAAATTTGGGGATAAGGTGTTGCAACCTTATGTTTCACCCCATATTTGGAAAGCAACGCATCCAACCATTTATTGCAAAAATGTGTCCCTCCATCGCTTGTAAGTGTACGCAGAGTCCCGAACCTAGTCAAAATGTGTTTTTTCATAAATTTGAGTACCACCTTGGAATCATTTGTAGAAGACGCGATAGCCTCAACCTATTTTGGTACATAATCCACAGCAACAAGGATGTACTGATTTCCCCAAGACTTAGGAAAAGGACCCATGAAATCTATACACCAAACATCGAAAAGCTCGACTTCAAGCATACCACTTTGGGGCATTTCATATGTCTTAGAGATTGTTCCTGTCCTTTGACATTTGTCACAAAGAGAGACATATGTGAATGCATCTTTATACAATGATGGCCAATAAAATCCACTTTGTAAAATTTTAGTTGCTGTCTTATTGCCCCCGAAGTGACCACCATAATCCGATGAATGACAATGGTATAAACTATCTTTCATTTCCTCTTCAGGGACACATCGACGAAGAACTCTATCAGGAACTCTTGTATAGGAAAGGTTCATCCCAAAAAAAAATGTTTTATTTCTGAGAAAAATTTCTTTCTTTGCTGGTAGGATTGGTCTAGCGGTAACACTGACCAAGTAGTTAGCATGGTCCGCGAACCAAGGTAACTTTTTATCGGAAACAACAAAGAGTTGCTCATCTGGGAATGACTCTTTAATTGGTGTCTCATCATTCATGTTCAAATCTCCATGCTTAAGACGAAATAAATGGTCTACAACCATGTTCTCTGTTCCCTTTTTATCACGAATTTTAAAATTAATTTCCTATAATAGCAAAACTCACATTATCAATTGGGGCTTCGCTTCTTTCTTTACAACCAAGTATTTTATAGCCGAGTGGTCCGTACAGACCACCACTTTGCTTCCCATCAAATATGAATGAAACTTGTCAAAAGCGAAGACAACAGCTAATAATTCTTTCTCCATTGTTGCATAATTTATTTGAGCATCGTTCAAGGTACGACTCGCATAATAAATAGTGTGGAACACTTTATTAATGTGTTGCCCTAGCATAGCTCCAACTGCATAATCGCTTGCATCGCACATTAGTTCAATTGGTAAATCTCATGATGGTGCGATAACTACAGGTGCAGTTATGAGAGCGTTTTTCAAATGCTCAAATGCTTTCATTCATTCATCACTAAAATGGAAAGATACATCCTTTTCTAACAAGAAACATAATGGTTTTGAGATTTTTGAGAAGTCCTTAATAAATTTCTGTAAAAACCAACATGACCAAGAAAACTTTGAACTCCTTTGGCCGAGGATGGAGGTGGTGACTTTTCAATTACTTCGAATTTAGCTCGATCCATTTCCAAACCTTTTACAGTGACCTTATGAACTAGGACAATACCTTCTTGTACCATGAAATAGCACTTCTCACAGTTTAGAACAAGGTTTGTCTCCTCGCATCTTTTAAGAACAAGTTTCAGATGTTTTAAACAAGAGTCAAAATCAACTTCAAAGACCGAGAAGTTGCCATAAAAACTTCAATATATTTTTCCACCATGTCGGAAAATATTACCATCATACACCGTTGAAAGGTAGCCGGGGCATTGCAAAGACCAAAAGGCATTCTTCTATAAGCAAATGTCCCATAGGGACAAGTGAAAGTGGTTTTCTCTTGGTCTTTCGGTGCTACACAAATTTTATTGTAGCCCGAATAACTGTCAAGGAAACAATAATAGGAATGTCCTGAAAGTCTATCAAGCATTTGATCAACAAAAGGAAGGAGAAAATGATCCTTCCTTGTTGCTTTGTTTAAGTTACGATAGTCAATGCACACCCTCCAACCAGTTACAGTTCTTGTAAGGATTAGCTCATTATTTTCATTGGCAACAACTGTGATTCCTCCTTTCTTGGGTATGACCTGAACCGGACTCACCCATGAACTATCAGAAATTGGGTATATGATACCCGCATCAAGTAACTTGATGACTTCTTTCCTTAGTACCTCCTTCATGTTGGGATTAAGGCGACGTTGATGTTTAATAGATGGTTTATGGTCATCCTCCATTAGAATACGGTGCGTGCAGTAAGATGGGCTAATTTCCTTGATATCAGAAATTGTCCAGCCAATTGCACTTTTGTGCTCCCGTAAAATACAAAGGGCACGTTCTTCTTGTTCAGGCTCAAGATTTGATGCAACTATGACTGGTAGTGTTGATGACTCTCCTAAAAACACATACTTGAGATGTTTAGGGAGTTGTTTAAGTTCTAAGGGAGTACTGATTGTAGGTTCCTCATCAAGATTTGTTTCTTTTTTCTTGAACTCAAACTTAATATCCTTATTCATCTCATGTGGATCATTTTCAACATACTCCTCTAAGTTAGGATCCTCAAAAGAAGAAAAACCAAGAGGATTAGTCCTCATGTTTTCATGAATCACACTTGCAATGCAGTTATTAATGACCTCAGTTCTATGAGATGACTCAATTTCATTAGGATACCACATACCTTTGAAGACATCAAACTTTATTTCATTGTCTTGGACCCTTAGAGTGAGTTGGCCTTCTTGAACATTGATAAGAGCTCTTTCTCTTGCTAGAAATGGTCGTCCCAAAATGATTGGAATGTCCACATCTTCTTCCATATCAAGGGCTATAAAATCCATAGGAAATATGAACTTATCTACTTTCACTAAAACATCCTCAATCGCATCTCGTGGATATTTGATTGATTTATCAGCAAGTTGAAGTGAGACGGTTGTAGGTTTTGCCTCCCCCAAATCAAGCTTCTTAAATATAAACAATGGCGTAAGATTAATTGAAGCTCCCAGATCACAAAGGGTTTTTCCAAAATACAAGTTTCCCATCGTACAAGGGATAGTAAAACTACCTAGATCTTGTTGTTTTGGTGGGAGTTTGTTTTGTATGATAGCATTACACTCTTTTGTGAATGTCACAGTCTCATACTCCAACTTTCACTTGTTGGAAAGAATTCCCTTCAGAAACTTTCCATAACTTGGTATTTGAGCCAAAGCATCTGCAAATGGAATATTAATGTAAAGCTTTTTGAAAACATCAAGAAATTTTTCAAATTGTTTATCCAACTTTTATTTTTGAAAACGTTGAGGATATGGCATTTGAGGAACATAAGGAGGTGATTTAACTGGACAGATTTTGGATTGTTTATCTTTCTCTTCCCCTATTGTTGTTTGTTCCTTTTTGAAAGATTTTCAAACGTTTTATTTGGTTCATTCTTTGTATTTTGATTTTCTTCTCCACTTTCATTAACAGCAATCTCACCAGTTTGAGGCTCCTTAACTTTGGGATCTTAGAATTCCCTTTCGCTTCTTAGATGAATTACCTTAACTTGTTCCTTTGGATTTGAAATTGTGTTACTAGGTAATAAACCTTGTGAACGAGTGGGCATCATTGAAGCAAGTTGCCCAACTTGAGATTCTAAGTTACGGATAGAAGCATCCGTCCTTGACATGAATTGTGAGAGGAGATTTTCAATTGAAGGTTTAGATGATTTCCCTTGGGTTAGAGGTGTTTGTAATGATTGAGGAGGTGCAAAGCCATGAGGACCTCTAGGTGGTATTCCTTGGTTTCCTCTTCAAGAAAATTGGGGTGATTCCTCCAGCCAGAATTATATGTGTTTAAGTAAGGATTGTTGAGTCAGGCTGGTGGACGACCATAATCCTGCATAAGTTTTTCTTGTTCTACTTAAACTATTAGTGACTTCTTTGCAGAAGTAAATCAAAAGATATGATCTTTTTTTTTTTTTTCCAAAACTGTTAAGTATAGAAAGTCTGGCTCTGACACCAATTGTAAGATCCACAGCTCCAACCTAGACCGGGGGGGAGGGGGAGTGAATAGGTCGTTTTAAATTTTTCAGTGTAATACAGCAGAATAGTAGGTTTCAATACGCTGATGTTCTTTGCAGACTACGAAGAGTGTCTACAGCAGAGACCAAAACTTGGAGAGTTTGTCTCTGTTTGTTGTTGTGATTGATTTCTAACAGTTCTAACAATTCAAAACAATGAAATGCAAATAAAGAACAAAGGATTTACAGTGGTTCAGACACTCGTTATCAACTGATAATCGAGAGCTTAATCTAGTCTTCCCTTGGTGACCAGTTTAGTCAATCCAAGATGTGAGTTCACTATCTTCTTATTTTTGGCTTACAAGACAACCCCTTTATAAGCTAGCTAACATGTTAAAGGTGAAGAACCAAGATCCTTTGCACAAATCCTTCAGTGGACTCTGCTGTAGCTTTTGTTCTTCAATGCAGACTAGTGAACCCTTTTCTTCCTGTTCTTCTTCAATTCATCTCACTTAAACCGTTTGAATTCTGATTGATTTTGCACTCTTTGTACGTTCAATTCATCTTTTAATAGCACTGTTCTTTGAGCACTTTGATCCCCTTTTATAGGCTGAGGGAATGAACCCGTGACTGTACTTGACCTGATGGTGATAGCTTGTCACATGTGACTCCTTCACTGAGGTTGACAGCTCACCTTTTTCTTATCCTCGTACTGTCACATGGTGATAGCCAATTTATAGGCCTTGCCAAGAATTCTAGAGAATTCTAGAGAATTCTATACACTTCTATATAACACCTGGAGCTTCCTAGAGTATTCTAGAGAAACCTAGTATTTACAAGATAATTCTACACTTCTCTAGGTAAATCTAGAGTGTGCAAGAGAACTCTACACTTCTTTATAGAAATCTAGGGTCTTCCTTCCCACTCTAGAGAACTCTAGAGTCTTCTACTAAAGCCTCCCTTTTATCTTGAGAGCAAAGTGTATGGGACCAAGGGCCTAGCGTTGTGCACGAAAAATTTTGGGCGTGACAATATGCTCCTTATGTTTCTTAAGAAATAGGTGCATCCTTGTCTTCAATGATGTCATCCTGTGTATATGCCTTGATCCATCTCCTTTTATCTTGATCAATGGTTGTGTGTTCCAGTTATTGTTGTATTGTGGGCTGTTTTGGCTCTGCTGCAGCACTGTTCTCTTTTGTGTCTGCAGACTGTTCATCCTTTTCTGCAACATCAGAGCTCTTGTCTGCATCTTGTTTATCATTTATGCATGCGCATTCCTCATCAAAGATATTAGCATCACGCATGGTTATTTTAGATTCATCAAAAGACACGTGAACTGACTCCTCAACTATTTGTGTTTTCTTGTTATATACTCTAAACGCTTTACTACTTGTGGAGTACCCTAGAAATGTTCCCTCGTCCGTCTTAGGATCAAATTTTCCTAGGTGATATTTATCATTGTTATGTATATGGCATTTGCGCCCAAAGGCATGAAAGTATTTGACACTTAGTGTCTTTCCATAATTCATAGGGGGTCTTCTTGTGCAGCTTATGTATGAAACACCTATTTTGGACATAGGATGCAATGTTTACTACTTCTGCCCGGAAGCTTTTTGGCAACTCAGCATCAGCAAGCACTGTTCTAGCAGCTTTAATAAGTGTCCTATTTTTCCTCTCTGCTACATCATTTTGTTGAGGTGTTCTAGGTGCTGAAAAGTTGTGTTTGATGTCATGGTCATTACAGTAAACATCTACTTCTGTTTGATCAAATTCAGTACCATGATCACTCCTAATTGTGATTATTTCAGTGCCCTTCTCATTTTAAACTTGTCGTAGGAATCTAGTTAGCAGGCTGCAGGTTTCACTCTTTTTGTGTAGGAACGTTACCCATGCATATCTTGAATAGGTTTCACTCCTAATCTCTTCATATACTAGATTGTAATTCTCTCTCAGATTTGCAATCAGCTTGAGATTCTCTTTATGTTTTCTTGAGAGGGAAATAAAGCTTTCAGAGGTTTCTTAAAGTACCTCCTTCAATTCCTCTAAAGTAGCATCTTAGTTAGAGAGATCAAATACCTGTTTGAGACAGAGTTGAGCATTAGAGATTAGTTCTTCATCATCTGAGTTTGTCTCACTCTAAGTTTTAGCAGCATATGCCTTGTCTTTTTCTTTCCTTCCAGCATTTCCTTTGTCATATTCCTTTTTATTCCTCTGTGCAGACGATTCCTGTGTCGGTCGTCTGCATTGTGCAGCAAAGTGCCCTAGTGAACCTAGATCCTTTGCACAAATCCTTGGCTGGACTCTACTGCAGCTTCTGTTCTTCAATACAGACTAGTGAACCCTCTTCTTCCTGTTCTTCTTCAATTCAGCTCACTTAAATAGTTTGAATTCTGATTGATTTTGCACTCTTTGTACGTTCAATTCAGCGTTCAACAGCACTGTTCTTTGAGCTCTTTGATCCCCTTTTATAGGCTGAGGGAATGAACCCGTAACTTTACTTGTTCTGATGGTGACAACTTGTCACATGTCACTCCTTCACTGATTTTGACAGCTCCCCTTTTTCTGATGTGATTAATCCTCAGACTTCTGCCCCAACCTTAGCACCCATCTCTGCTATACTCCAGTCTGCTGCAACTTAGTATACACTTAGTATCGTTGAGACCTCGTCTGCACCTAGTCACTGCTACAACATTGCATGCACTCAGTACTGCTGTAACCCTTTTCTACATTGCTTTGTTAGCCCTTGTCAACCGGATTGATCCTAGATCTTGAAGCATTTACAGGTTTTTTACCGTCCATGCACGTCTTAGTTGCGTTAATGAAATTTTATGTAGTGGTCTGCATCTACTGGCCACACAATGCTCTCCTATTCTAACATTTTAGTGCAACAAGGAGCTTGTATGGTTTCACTTTTGATATTCTCCTCCTCCTTTGTTGCGTTTTGTGGGGTGGTCATCTGGTTGTCCTTGATGCCTCCTTTCTCCCCCTGGGTCTGCTCCCCCTGAGGTCCTGAGAACTTTCCTTGTTTTGCAGACCTTTCACTTTCTGCTACAGCAATGGATCTTCTGTTTAGTTCCTCCGTAGACTTGGACCTTACTGTCTCTTTCGCTTCTTTGCTGCCTTCTTCCCCTTTTTGTTTGCATCAAGGGCTGCTATGAGGGCTTCAATGGCAGCTCAAAGAGCTTTCAGTTCCGACGAAGTGACTTGGTGAACAGTTATGGCTTTGGGAGTCTCAAGTTGATTTTTTTTTTCCCAGCAAGCTTAGCCTTTTGTCATTGTCGAGGATGTGCTCCTTTAGTTGCCTTTGAGTTGTCTGCAGGGAGGTCTGTAGTTTGGGAAGATCAGTTGAATGTTGCCCTCTTAGTTTACTCAGATCGGAGGAGCTGAGCCTGTACTGCTAGAGGTTGAGACCCTTGCTTCTTTGAATTTGTTTGAAAAGTCTCTCAGTCATGTCAACGAGAATGTCATGGAACTCTTCAAAGCACTTGTTCCTGGTTTCCTTCTCGGACTCCAGCTCATTTGCAACTGGCTCTAGTCCATCAAGAAGATCCTTGAATGCGTCCTTTATCCATCGATGCATGTTGTACTCTTCCTGATCAAGATGCCTCAGTCTATATTCCACTATTGTTTCTGGTGGAGAGGACTGATGAGGTTGAGGAACTACAATAGTGGTTATCGTTCTGGCAATTGAGGATGGTATTTTATGTATTGGTGTCATTCTAATATCCTCTAGGGCTTGCCTTAGACTTCTGGATGCCGTGTGGGGTGTAATTGGAATGTTGTATGTTCCATTGTATAATAGACTTTGTGGAAATCTTCCATGGTCTACACTAGTCCAAAAGAGGATGTAGGAGTGAATACCAGATTTACAAGGGATGCATCCTGGTTGTGCATATGCTCCTGACTTGTGGAGGTGTCACTCATCAGCTGCTTCTTGATTTCTTCAAGTGTCATCGCTTTGAAGGTGCTGTCGTGTGCAGTTTGCTCCTCCTTGAGTGCAGAAGTCATATCAAGTGACTCATCTTCAATTATGACAACTTCCTCTGTCTGTGTTGGACTAAGGTCAAGAGCTGTGACCTCTGTAAACCCTTTCTGTGCAGTAGTCTGCTCATCGTCTGCTTCCTTTTGCTCTGAGGTTGCCTCTGCTGCTTCTGTGCCTTGTGGGGTTGAAATGTTTGTTGTTGATTCCTCTGTAGCTGATCTTTCTATTTCTGATCTCTCGGCTACCCGTTGTCTCTTCTTATGGTGGTTCGGCTGTTTCTAGCTTGTCTGCCTCACCTGCCATGGGTCCTTCTTTAACTTCCTGGTAGTTTGTTGTGCTTCTAGGATGAGTTGCTGAAGGTTTTCATCAGCTCCTGCTTCGAGATATTCCAGAGCAATATTTGCATCGTGGAGCACAGCCATTTCTAGCTCCTTTGGAGGAATGCTCCTTGAAGATGATCCCATAACTTCTGCCAGAGTTATTGGTCTTTGAGAGCTGGTTTCAATCTGGTCATTTGCAGGCGTATACTGAGTTTCTTCTTCCATTTCCATGGGTTGTGCAATATGGATTTCTTGCAAGGTTTTCTCTTCTGAGGTCTGCAGAACAAGTTTCCTTCTGGTGACCCTTGTCTGCTTTTACTTCACTTTCGTGAACTTCTTAATAGCCTTTCCCTTAGGCTTCATCATCTCCTTCTTGCTAGGCCACTTTGCAGCCTTTGTTGTAGTGTGCACTGTTGTTGCCTTTTTTGAGAAGCCAATTGGCTGCTTCCCAATCTTTCTCACATCTATTTGCTTTGCCATAGGCCATGGCAATCCTCTTTTATCAGAGAGTTTGAGTTTCTCTTTCAAGAGTATGCTGAAAACCCTTCCAAAGATTGGTTGTCTTGCCGCTACTACTTTGGCCAATTGGTACATCAACAGCTTCGCCCAGTTAATTTTGTGCTTGGTGAGGATTGCACACATTATCTACTTTTGATCACTGGTGATTTGGTCTTTGGAGAATTCCCTGGACATGATCACCTTTTTTACTACGTCCGCAAGCAGTTTGTGTGCCTTTGAGAAGTATTTCTTCATCGTCCTTATACCTTCCTTCTGACGTTCCTTGTTTAGCATAGCATGCCTTCCGTCATTCACACTAGAGACTGAAATGTCTATGGGCCCTTCATTAGAGACTTTGAATAATTCCTCAAAGTCATTGGGAGAAATGATAATCCCAATTCTCCTGCAATATGTATATGTGATGCCTTGAAAGTCTTTTGCAATCTTGGCCTTCTCAATGAAATCAAGTTCCTCCTCGTCATATATTGTACTGGACTTTTCACAGAAGTATTTTAGACCAGCATCTTGAATCAGCTCAGAGATCTCCTTAATTTCATCAGATTCGTCTCTTAGGGTTTCGAAGTCCAAAACCACTCTGATCTGCAACTCAGTTCTCCATGTTGCACTTTGTTGCTCTTGGTTCTTGTCATTCCTAGAGGGTGTGTTCGAACGAGTGTTGGCCATTTTTTAAAAGAATTTGAGAAAGAGATGTATTGCTTGTGAAAATCGGATTTGAGAGAATTGAACTAGGGTTTGCAGTAGAGAGAGAGAGAGAGAGTTTGAGAGTGCTTAAAGAGAGAGTAGAGAGTAAAAGTGTTTTTGGTTGAAAAATTTTCAATATTTATACCGATTAAAAAAGTTACCATTGTAGGCAAAAAATAGCCATTGCGCAGTTTCAGTCATTGAATTGACTGTTGCGGAAACTTAGGCAATCAGTTTAAACGTTATTTCTTTCCAAAAATAAAACTACGGTAGGGTAAGAATAATACTGGTCTATATTCTACATGTGCAGTAGAGCAGTAGACCATTTTGGCCATTTTACTGATTTAAATCAATCATACCCAACTCTTCTCGTAACTGGATAAATTTGCTCTCATTAAGAGGCTTTGTAAAAATGTCTGTAATTTATTTTTCTTTTGGAATGTAATCTAGTTTAATATGACCTTTTTGTATATGATCTCTAATAAAATGATATCTGACATCTATGTGCTTGGTCCTTGCATGAAACACTGGATTTTCTGAAATTGCCATTGCAAACGTGTTGTCACAAAATATTGGTGTTATTGAAAAAGTCATACCATAGTCTGCAAGTTGTGACATCATCCATAACACTTGTACAGCATAGCTTCCCGCAGCTATATATTCTGCTTCTGCAGTAAAGGTTGACATTGTATTCTGCTTCTTGCTGAATCATGATATTAATCTTGCACCTAGAAATTGTCATGTTCCACTGGTGCTTTTCATATCAACTATATAACCTACGAAGTCTGCATCGGAATAGCCTGTTAGTGTAAAATCTGATTCCCTAGGATACCATACACCCAGATCTGGAGTTCCTTTGAGATATCTCAGGATTCTTTTTACTGCAATGTGATGGGATTCTTTTGGATCAGAATAATATCTTGCACATACACAGACTGAGTATAGGATGTTTGGTCTGCTAGCAGTCAGGTACAGAAGTGATCCTATTATTCCCCTACACATTGTTTGGTTAATTCCTTTCCCACTCTCATCTTTATCTATCTTTTGCAGTTGAGCTCATAAGAGTTTTCATATGACTTGTATTTTCTAGTCCATATTTCTTGACTATATTTTTTAGGTATTTAGCTTGATTTATGAATATTCCACTGTTTAGCTGTTATATCTTAAGTCCTATAAAATATTTTAGCTCTTCCATTAAACTCATTTGGAATTTTGATTTCATTAAGGCAGCAAATCTCTCACACAATTTATTATTGGTGCAGCCAAATATAATGTCATCCACATAAATTTGCACTAAGAGTGTATGCTCCTTATGTTTCTTAAGATATAAGATTGTATCTACTTTTCCTCTATGAAAATCATTTTCACACAGAATAGTTGAGAGAGTTTCATACCATGCCCTTGGAGCTTGTTTCAAGCCATATAATGCTTTGTCTAACCTGTAGACATGATTTGGATGTTCAAATTCTTCAAATCCAAGAGGCTATTAAACATAAACCTCTTCTTGTAGCTTTTCGTTGATGAAGGAACTCTTTACATCCATCTGATAGACTTTGAATCCTTGGTATGCAGCATAGGCAAGGAACATTCTTATTGCTTCCAATCTTACAACAGGGGCAAAGGTTTCATCAAAATCAATTACATCTTCCTGTGAGCAACCTTTTGGCACTAGCTTGGCTTTGTTTATGACAACTATTTCATTGTCATCGGTCTTATTTCTGAATACCCATTTGCAGCCAACAACCGGATAATTTTTGGGCCTGGACACCAGATACCATACTTCATTCCTTTTATCTTGATCAATGGTGATGTGCTCTAGTTCTGGCTCTGCTGCAGCACTACTCTCTTCTGTGTTTACAGACTGTTCATCCTTTTCTGTAACATCGGAGCTCTTGTCGGCATCCTGTTCATCATCTACGCATGCACATTCCTCATCAAAGACATTAGTAGTACAAATGGATATTTCAGATTCATCAAAGGAAACATGAACTGACTCTTCAACTGTTTGTGTTTTCTTATTATATACCCTGAAGGCTTTACTGGTTGTGGAATATCCTAGAAAAGTTCCTCAACTGTTTTAGGGTCAAATTTTCCTACATGTTGTTTGTCATTGTTATGAATATAGCATTTGCATCCAAAAGCATGAAAGCATTTGACACTTGATGTCTTTCCTTTCCATAATTCATATGGAGTCTTTTTATGCAACTTATGTATAAGACACTTGTTTTGAACATAACATGCAGTGCTTACTGCTTCAGCGGAGAAGCTTTTGGGTAAATCTGCATGAGCAAGCATTGTTATGGCTGCTTCTATGAGTGTCCTATTTTTCCTTTCTACTACACCATTTTGCTTGGTTGTTCTAGGTGCTGAAAAGTTATGTTTAATTCCATGATCATCACAATAGTTATCAACTCCAGTGTGATTGAATTCAGTACCATGATCACTCCTAATTGTGACTACCTCAGTACCCTTTTCATTTTGTACTTATCTTAGAAATCTAGTCAGCAGGCTCTAAGATTCAGTTGGGCTTTGATCATCTTATGGACCAACCCATTAGTGCAAGTTCTTCTGAGATTTCCTTGTCACTTGAAAACGAGGTGTCACTGCTTTCCTCTTCTAACATGGATCTCAGAATTTCCTCTTGTGCTTTGAAGGCCAGAGTTTTCTTTCTAGCCTCATCAATTTGCTTCTTTTGCTCTATTTTCAGATTGGAAGCGTGCAGCACTCCAGATAGTTGGGCTAGGGACATTTTTGCAAGATCCTTGGATTCCCTTATTGCTGTGGTCTTTGTTCCCTATATCTCACCAAGTGATCACATAAACTTCAGGTTGACCTCTTTGTTATCAAAAGTATTCCCTAAAGTTTTGAGATTGTTGATCAGCACATTGAATCTTTCATAGAAGCTGGTCAGGTTTTCATCAGATCTCATTGAGACCCAATCATACTATATTACATGAGGACATCCTTTTTATTCTCTCTGATCTCATTTGTTCCTTCGTTTCTGAGCAGTAGAGCATCCCATGCTTTTTTTGTAGTGGTTGTGTGAACCACTATCTCAAACATGCCATCATCAAGAGATTTGAAGATTAGATTCCTGGCCCTTCTATCTACTAGCACAAAATCCCAGTCCTCCTTTATCCAGAGAGATTTGGGTTTGTCCACTTCTCTTGAATCATCAAGTGGATCTGGCATCTTTGGTGTGTATAGCCCATCTATGATTATATCATGCATCCTTTCATCTATTGAGTCCAGATGTACCAGCATTCTTAGCTTCAAGTGGTTGAACTTGTCAAATGAACATGGTTGTGGCTCTCCACTGTTACGACAGTTGGGTAGCTTTGGAGGAGCCATATTTACTTCACAAAATAAATTGTTGGTAACTTCTTTACAAAGTTAAATCAAAAGAAAATGACCTTTTCTTTCCAAAAATTGTTAACTCTGGAAAGTCCTACTCTGATACCAATTGTTAGTTCCACAGGTACAACCTAGAGGGGGGTGAATATGTTGTTTTAAAATTTTCAGTGTAATGCAGCAGAGTATTTAATCAAAGTACACTGTTTATCCTTGCAGACTACAGAGGATGTCTGCTGCAGAGACTTAACCTTTGAAAGCTTGTCTCTTTGTGCTGTTCAAGTTACTTCTAACAGTTCTAATATGCAAAATAAAGCAATGCAAGACAAGAACACAGGATTTTATACTGGTTCAGACACTCGTTATCAAGTGATAATCGAGAGCTTAGTCCAGTCTTTTCTTGGTAACCAGTGTAGTCAATCCAAGAGATGATTTCACTATCTTCTTGTTTTTGACTTACAAGACAACCCCTTCACAAGTTTACAAGTTGCCAAAGGCAAAGAACCTAGACCCTTGCACAGATTCTTTCCTGGGCTCTGCTACAGTTATGTTCTTCAATGCAGACTAGTGAACTCTCTTCTTCTTGCTTTCTTCAATTCAGCTCACTTGAACAGTTTTGAATTCAGATTTCTCGTATGTACTTGTATGTTCAATCGTTTTTCAACAGCACTGTTCTCTGAGCTTCTTTGATCCCCTTTTATAGGCTGAGGGAATGAACCCGTTACAGTACTTGACATGATCTTGACAGCCTGTCTATTAGCAACACATGTGACCACTGCACTGATGATATCAGTTCAGCATCATTGTGATCCTCGTACAGTTTCTCCATACCCCAAATCTCTGATTTGACCAATCCTTTGATCCTTGTCCAACTGGCAACCATCTCTGCTGCACTCAGTCTGCTGTAACTTAATCTGCACTCAGTACCGTTGGCACCTCTTCCACACCTGATCACTACTATAACTCTGTCTGCACTCAGTACTACCGCAACCCTGTTCTGCATTGTTGTGTTGGCCCTTGTCAACAGCATTGATCTTAGATCCTAATGCATTTACAGGTCTTTTGTCGTCCATGCATTTCTTAGCTGCCTTGCTGAAATTTTTAGTAATGGTCTGCATCTGGTGGCCACACCATGCTCTCCATCTATGGTCGTCTGCTCTTTAGCATCCAACCTAGATTGCAGATAACTAACCTAATTTTCAGCTTAAGCACATTAACTACATCATGGTTAATACTTTTAAGTTTTGTTCATCAATTTCTATACAAAAGGAGGGATTGTATATTCCTATCAGAATGTTATGATAAGTGAATCAAGAATAGATCAAAAGCTGAAAATAACAAACACACTACGTGGCAAACCCTAGTACCGGGAGACAAACCCACGGCGCAAAGCACATCAATCCACTATAATCAAAAGATTACAGTTAGGTTTCAGGTTCACCTTCAACCTCTGAGTTTTTCAGGCCCACTCAGCAAACCAAGTATCTATCAACAACTAGATCACTACGGATCTAAACATCGATCACTCAAGATCGAAATCAAACGAACAAGTATCACAATAGATCACTTGTCCACAATCAGAGAAATCAATAGTAATCAAGAACTCACAAAACCAGAGAAGAAATTCGAATCTTCTCAGAAGA